>CAJHQP010000820.1:0-149449 GCA_905132765.1 Moricandia arvensis | reverse complement strand
GCTCAAAAGAGAAACCCTTTAAACAAAACCTGGAGACAGGTCAATAGATCAGAGAGTATAAAGATTCTGAAAACTCAATCACATAGAGAAAGATAGTTCTTTCAGAACATTAACAACGAAGTGGATCCAGATCAAGAAGAGAAGAACAAAAGATTCATGGTAGATTGATGAGGAATCAGACAGGTTTGTGTCCAAACAAGAAGAACAAAAAAATGTAAGAAAAAAATGTGACAAGGCTCTTCTTCCTCAGGGTTTTTATACTATAGAATATATGAGTCATATGACTAATGTACAAAACAAAAAAATGTAGTTTTTTTTTTACTTTTGATGTTAAGGAGGAAGAAGGTCTACTTGGTGATCTCACTGGCTGACCAGAACTCGTTTTTTGACTGTTAAAAAGATTGTTAACCATCAGATTTTTACTATAGATAGTTGAAAAGTTTGGCTGATGAGTTTGAAATAGAAATGGAGGAAGAAGAGAAGTGATAGGACGGAGAGGAGATTATAAAGGATTAGATAGGAGGCTAAGGATAAGATTAAAGATAATGCAATACTCATTTCATAGGTTATACCAAGATTTGGATTGTCGCTATTAAAACTACATTGTTCTTCCATCAAAAGATCATAAACTTATAACTTCAGTATCGTTCAAGATAGAAAACAATAGAACTTGATCACAGCTGTACGGTTAAAGTTGAAAACACACGACAACAAAATTATCAAAATGAAATAGCAATTCAACCGAAGAAGAAATCGATCTACGTATCGAAATATATCATAGGTATAAACAAACCACAGAGCCAAAAATAACATTGGACGAGCGAGAACTCACTTCTCTCTCTAAAAAGAGATATAATTAAATATCATTGTTCTCTCTTATTCCAAATTTGTCTATGCACTGTTCAAAGGATAAAAAGCTTTAATTACTACACTATATTGACTAGTTGACCATTTGTATCTTCAAATTTTCTTCTATTTTTGTGGTTTTGTAACAATTTTCAACTTTCTCTTCTCCATGTATTATATCTCTGCTACTAACTTCTTCATCTTGCAATATGTTACAGGAGACCAGCTTTATAATAGATGAGATCCAATAGTGAAGTTAATTCTTTTTGATGTGTTGTCTCCAACGAGTGATTGATTCTTGACTTTTCTTCATCTGCATTAATATATATGTATATATACTATATATATATATCTATATGTAAATTGTGTCGCTCACATAGATAACGTCACAAGTTTATATATCAAGTTCAGCCTGCATCTCTATTGTTAATGAATCCGTAGCAGTTATTGCCGATCAATATGTGAACTAATGATCTATGAAAAAACACAAAATGGCCTTCGTTAAGAGCAAAGTGGGCTCTGTCAACCTAAACGTGTGAGCATCACCAAGTTATGCTTTTGAATCATGTTGATCACTAATGATTGTGCTACTGAATGCTGCTTGCAGTGATCATCAAAGCACATGTATAGCAAACTACGAGTCTGTAATTAGTCTTTAGTAGCCCTGCGCGATTCCAATACTCCGATTGGTATTTTCGTTTCGATTAATTTGGTTTGTTAAAATTTCTACTGAAGTAAACTGAAAAATCGGTTCGGTTTGATTTTCGTTTCGATTTTCAAAATTTTATCTGAAAATAACTAATTTGGATTTCAATTAAATTTTACTTTTTTCTACAAACTTAGATTTTTTGGTTGAAATCGGTTATTTCGAGTAAGTTCGGTTATCTTCAGTTATTTAGTTAATTCGGTTCGATTATTTTGATTAATTTGATTATCTTTTTTTTTGTTTTTATTGATTTAAAAATTCAAAAACTGAAGCGATACTGAATTATTTTAAAAAAATCACTGAATTGAAACCAAATATCAAAATCGTATCGACCCAAAAAACGAACAATTTTGCTGTTTCGGTTTATATTTCGTAGGGGTAGTCTTTCAGTGTCTTCATTTTAATTCACAGGAACAAAAACTGGAGAATTCACTTCACTTTTGTTTTCTTCAAAAGTTTTGTGGAGTAGAAAATAGGCTAACAAAATTATTCCTAAATCTGTACCTAAATGTTTCTTAATACACTCAAGAACTAATGCTCCACTTATGATTCTCCATTTACACTTTATTCCTCTATAAAATAATATTTGTTTTTGTTCTTATATTATTTTTCTCCCGCTTTAACTCTCTCCTTCATCACTCCTCCATCTCTAGAAACAAACACTAATCGTAAAATCAACTTCTCGCAGAACAATGCACCCATTGATCCACACTCCTTCACCGACTCCTCACACCACTCACAACCACATCTCCCTCTCCCTCTACCTCGACTTCTCCACCTCCACCCATCACTCGTCCGCTCTCTCACCCTCTCCTCCCCTTCTCCGGCAACCCTTCTCCCTCGACTCCGGCTCCATCTCCATCTCCAGCAGTCCTCGATCCACAACCCTCTCCCCTCTCCCTTACTCCCTCTCCCATCCCCAGATCAATCTCGGCGCGAGAGTCGTCGTGGTCTATAACCGGTCAATCTCAATCCTGATACGGCTACTCACGACCCCTTCCGCCTCAGCTCTCCATGGCTATCCCTCGCCTCAACGCTTCTCACAAGTCCAACCTTCGTCTACACACCAGTGCCAAGCCATCACGCGAGATCCATCGTTGCCCGTGCCAAGACACACCTGCGCGAGGATTCCGTTACGAGACGTCGTTATGATATACCTAACTCTCTCTCGCCGTTATGTCTGCGCGTCAAGCGTGCAGTCGCAGGCTCCGAATCCCGAGGAAGCTAAACATCTCGAACCCTCTCTGGTGCGGAGAGGTAGAGTCGTTGAAGAGTTTGTGTTATGGAACACCTATCCTCGTATCTTTTCGCGTTGTGCCGCTGTGGGGAGTTAGGGTTTAGGAAGTGGGGGCCAGGACTAGGGTTTACGCGAGTCTGTCTGCTGTGGAGGTCTTGACGCTGCTGAGCTGGAGTTGTGCGGGGACGGAGGAGATGATACGGCAAGGGGAGAAGCTGTTTGGGGGAGTATGATTGGGAACGTTTTGATTTGCTTGTGTTGCCTCCGAGTTTTCCTTATGGAGGGATGGAGAATCCGAGGATGGTGTTCTTGACGCCTACTGTGATCAAAGGGGATGCTAGTGGGGGTCAAGTTGTGGCTCATGAGCTTGCGCATAGCTGGACTGGGAACTTGATTACTAATATTAACATGAACACTTTTGGTTGAATGAGGTTGGTCTTGATGATTCAATGCACCAGGTAGGCATGCGGGTTCGGGTAGTTCGGAATTCGGGTAGTTTGGGTAGACCCAAAATCTAGCCGGATTGAACCGATAAAGTTCGGTTCGGTTTTACCGGAAACTAACAAAAGTTTTTGGTTTCGATTATACTTTCGGTTAAATTTCGGTTAATTAGGAAAATATTTTGGTTAGTTCGGTTACTTCAGTTCAAAATTGTGTTAAAATTCAGTTAATTTTGGTTACTTCAGTTTGAAATTATGTTTAATTCTTTGAAATCGGTTTTTCATTTATTTTTTTGAAAAAACGAACTAATTGATTACCTAAAGAAGTTCTTATAAACTTGCTGAATTGAACCGAACTTCTCACCAACCTAACGAACAAACCGAAATTTTGGTTCGGTTCGGAGTAATCCCAGGCCTAGCACAAGGTAATTTATGTAAAGTTCATGACTTTGTTGATGTGAAAGTTTATTTTTCATGTGTTTATGGCAAATAGGGGTTTACAACTTACGCAGAGAGGAGATTGTGGAGGTTGTTCAAGGGGTGGATATAGCTACTTTGAACATGGGGATTGGTTGGAGGGGTTTTAAAGGATGAGATGGAACGTTTTAAAGACAACTTGGAGTGTACTAAGCTCAAGAATAATCAAAAAGGTGTTGATCCAGATGATGTGTATTCTCAGGTCCCATATGAAAAAGGGTTCCAGTTTGTGTTGAGAATAGAACGTCAGGTTAGTTTTGAGTAGCCGAGTTGATCGATCCAGTTAGGTGTTTCTCTTATGTAATGTTACAATAGCACTTGAAAACTTTCAGGTTGGAAGGACTGCTTTTGACGAGTTCCTCAAGAAGTACATTGCTACTTTCAAGTTCAAGTCGATTGATACAGATACATTTCTTGACTTCTTGAAAGCTAACATCCCTGGTATAGAGAAAGAGATCAACCTACAGCTGTGGACTGAGGGCGTTGGTATACCGGAAGATGCTTATGAACCAGTCTCAACCATCTACACAAAGATCATATCCTTGGCGGAAGAGTTTAAGCAAGGAAAGATGCCAAGTGAGGATGAGGTTGCTGAGTGGAAAGGACAGGAATGGGAGCTCTACTTGGAGAATCTTCCTAAATCATGTGAACTTCTCAGGTACCTTTTGTACTTACTCTAAGATAATGTGAAGCTCTATCTTGCATTTTAGGAGAGAAAGAGATTCTGCAAATGTGCATTGGTAAGTTCACAACAGCCTAAATAAGAGTCAGTTAGCTCAATAGTTAGTCTTGAATTAGCGAACAAGTAGAGGAGAAACAGTTATTGGAGGTATTGAGAGATTGAAACCTATGACTAAGACCCAGTTTGCTTATTGGTGAATCAGGTCATAGCCTTGGACAAGAGGTACAGACTAGCAGAATCAAAGGACTACGAAGTGAAGGTATCCTTTCTGCAACTAGCAATCTCATCCAAGTGCAGAGAATACCATGGAGAAGTGGCGAAAACACTAAAAACAGTGGGAAGGATGAAGTACCTGCGTCCACTCTTCAATGCTCTTGCACAAGCTGGTGGAACCGAAGAGAAGCAGCTGGCCAAACAAGTCTTTGCAGAAGCACGAGAGACTTATCACCCCATAGCTCAGGGAGTAGTTGAGTCTATCCTCTCTAAGTACATCTGAAACAAGACCTTGAGAGCAGAGTACTCAAAAAAACAACATTTCAATAAAACTGTAATAACAATTGCTTTGCTTGAGTTCATAAACAAGAAAGTGAATTGCTTTGAGTACAACCATTAAGCATTACTACTCTCATCTTCAAGCTTCTTCACATAAGCCTTAAGCACCATGATAACCTCAATAGCCGGTGCTTGTAAAGTAGACACAAGATTAATCGCCGGACTCTGCAGAGCTCCGAGCATCTTCGCGTAAACCTCAGCTCGTGTAGGCATCGTCTCCAGAGCCTTGAAATTATCAGGAGCATAGAACTTACCTTCAAACACAGCACCAGCAAAGTCATTGTCTTCAAGCTTACGTTCCTTCTGAAAACTCCGGTAGGGTTTAATAGCGGAAGGGATCTCATCTGTCTGAACAAAAAGCCAAGCGTTCATGCCTTTCATACAAGCTTGAGAGCTTCCCATTTAGTGCCTTCAATAGCCTTGAAGACAAGAGTGTTCTTGGCGACGACGAGCTTTGTGGTGTCCGGGAGAGTTCTCCTGAGGTCTTGGAACTGCTTGACGGTGAGGCCTTTGTAGTTGATGGCGGCGAGGAGGTGGCAGTTCTCGAGATGGGACTTGACTGTCTCGACGGTTTCTTCCTTCTTGGAGCGGGATACGGCGGCTCTGATGACAGGGAGACGAGGGTAGTTTGGGGATTTTGAGGGTTTGGGAGTTAGGGTTAGGGCTCGGTGGTGGCAGAGGGGAGATAAGGAGGAAGAGAATGAGAGAAGAGCGACTTCCATTTTTGCTCGGTCGGAGAAGATAGAGGAGAACTGTGTCTGAGGTTGAGGAAGGAGATAGATTACTTACACAGTGTTGTCTCTCTCTTCCTTTTTAAATATTTTTAATTATTAATTCATAGATAAATAGGTGTGATTGACAGAACTATTAGAGCATTATCCGCAATGGTGTTACCCATTGCGGATCCTTAACTATTCCTTTTTTATTATTTTCTTTTTTTATTTTCAGATTATTATTTAACTAATCGCGGGCCGCCACGTGTCGCGGAGGGCCCGCGAACAGTGTAAGGATTCCCTAAAGATCGATCCATAGTGAGGGGTTTTAAGGATCGAATTCTTAACTATTCATGGATCCACTAATTATTTAATTATTTTTTCTTAAGGACTCCCCCTAAGGACCTTGAGTTGCGGATGCTCTTAACTTCGTCTAGTTGGAAACGTTTGTCTTTTAGACAGGACCGTCACCGTCTCAAACCAAATCCATCGTTAAACTGAAAGTGAAAAAAAATAAACAGAACCGGTCTTTGGACTAAGCTAAGAAAGCATTGGCTTTCGACCGTTTTATTATAAAATTATTTTTGGTCACATTTTTTCGAGCTCTCCTTTAGTCTGGTGGTACAATCTTGAAACTATAATTTTTTATCCCACAAAATCGGCCTAATTTTTCTATTTTGCTTTTAGTCATAAATTTTTTAAGACCGGCTTTAAAAAAAAAGAAGTAATTTCAGTTGGCCAAAAAAATGTTGTATGGATTAGTTGTTCTTCCTATGGTTTGTGTCTAGTGGATGTGAGTTAAAGAGTGTCCCAGTAAGGGATATTTGATGTGGCTTCGTTCACCATCTTCACAAGAGTCACCTGCATCACCACCACCACAACACACATAAGTATTTAGGCAAGTTATTTTACATTTTGTCTTCTATCTCACACACTTCTTGTCAATGATTGACACACAAGTGGAATCCTGAGAAACCATAGCTCCTAAAGATATTGGAAACTACCTTAAACAGTCTTGGGAATTGATAAACTATATCAGACTTTGGATAAGCATTTGTGTATGAAGTTGCTATATAGTCTCAATAGATAGGATACGAGTAAGTTCCCTTATGAGCTATGGATGGACCTTAGATCAGTATAGGATTAAACTGAGTGTGAGGATAACATACCACACTTTCTGGAACACCCGGAGGCGGCAAAGAGATGTTCTAGGAGGAGGACCTCTCAGATGTAATCTCTTATCAAATCGCCACTCTCCCTGCTTTGGCCATATGTCAGCTCACCTGTATTTAAAGTCAGTAATGTACTTTTAAATTACATATGAGGCTGATATAAACAAAAACTAACATGGATCACCTTCAATGTTGTAATCACATGCATAAGTGTAATGAATGATAAACATTGCCTGGTAGCAGATCCCATGGAGGCTGAAAGACATGATAAGATCCCTTAGTAACACAGAGCAAAGAAATTGAAATGATATAATATAACAGTAGTCAGCTGATGGTTGATTCCTACCTGAAGCATGAGATCCCTCCTAAGCATATGCCGCACCCCATGCAAAGCAGATGCAATTGCGTAACGCATAACTTATCAAAAACATAAAAGAGACTGTGTCATAACAACAATGAAAAGGCAGGACCTAAGTATATGAATATAGATGTTTGTTTCCAGTGCTAACATTTCCAGAACCCATCCAAATGCCTTATCAGTATCTGGATCTTGTTTCATTGTCAGAGAAACATTCATCCATGTAGGAGCAATCTTTTCAAGTGATTCCTGCATGTCAACATCAAGTTTAATACACAAAGCACATGCAATACTGTTTATAGCACATAGAATCAAACCTCACCTTGCTTATGATAACAGGAGAGTTGCCAATGGGATCTATATTTGTCACAGGTCCCATCTCCCACAGGATAATACTTTCTTACTATGTTCTCATACTTTTGAGGTGTGATGTAGAAAAACGGAAAAGCTGCTGGAGATCCTCCAGCAGCCAGATTAGGAAGAGGGTTAACAAAGATTATGATCAGGCTCTGCCATTAGGACATAGCTGCACCAACAAGGCAACAACATTAAGAGTTGCAGTAGATTTAGCAAACTGTGTTTTTGTTTGTTGTGTAGGTAAAAGGAGACATGACTTAACTCTTCCTTGATGGTAGCTCTTTCAAGCCATTGCACGAACGCCCACGGTCTATTTAAGACAACATACCCCTAAGTGCATTTTTAAACTATTAGATTAGCACAAAAAAACTCGAGATTTAAAGAAAGTTTATCACCTGATCAAGACCTGGAGGAAGAGGATCAACCACAAACGTTGGTATCTCATCCATCAAGTTGTCGGGTTTACCGGAATGCAAAATGCGAGTGAAGCCTCCCATGTCTGAAACCAGGAAGAGCTTTCTTCTGTTTATACCAGTAATACATGATACGACACTGCCACTTGTTGTAAGGAGAATCTGTAGCTGTTACGGCGACATGGAAAGAGTGGTGCAGAGGTCTTGCCCTTTCTGTGAGGCAGAGGATGTAGAAGTGGAGTTGCAATAGAATTAGATCTGTGGGTGGACTATAAGGGTGAGAAGATTATATGTGACAAGAACGAAACCAAAACACAAGAGAAAGAGAAGTAGTGTCGATGCTTTTCCCATTGTTTAGTATTCTATCGAATCAACCAAGGTTTGGGTCTTTGGAACAACTCTCAAAGAAAAAAAATGATCGGGCGAACCCTCTAGCAACAGAAGCAGAAATTAGAGATTTTCATTTTATTTTTTCTCATGTCGACAAACGAAAATGCTCTTCGGAAAAGCTGTTGGTTTGGGCTAACAATCAAGCTTAAATGACAAAAAAAAGGAAAACAAGGTTTGGATTTATGTTGCAACATATTTTACGTTCGTCGTCACCAGATGTTCCTCACCATTGTAGCTTTCAATTTAAGCTTTTTGCCAAAAAGTATTACGTATTAAACACATTTTACAAACCAAGCAACGAATATAAGATGAAAATAATTAAAACCGGTTAAGCTTAAATAGAAAAAAGTAGCAATCGTAAAATGGTTCAAAGGAGGAAGTCAAACTCCATCCCCATACAAAAATTTATTCAAATAAGAAAATTTTCCCTTGCCTCCTCTCTAGTTTTTATAGCAAAAGATTTCATCAACATCTTGACCTTTTTTTTAAAAAAAAAGTCTGAAAACTGCAAAATAAATCAGAGAAAAATAAAATAAAAAGCCGAAGCTTTTAACTGTTGGTGACTGGAGGATTAGTAAAGCTTAGCCGGATCCAGATCCGTACTTCTTTCCGAGAAGAAGTAACTGAAGCTTGTCGTATCCAGAGAGCACACCAGCACCTGCAATAGCACGGAGGATGTTGGCACCAGCACCCTTGAACAGAGACTTGGGTCCTTCCTTCTTCAGGATCTGTTGGAATGCATCCATTGAACTCTTGTACTTGACGGCTTCACCGGAGGTCATCATCATTCTTCTACGGACTGTGTCGATTGGGTAGGATGCAAGACCAGCACCGTTGGTGATGAGCCATCCAAGGGCAAAGCTAGCGAAGAAGCTGTCCTGAAATTACCCAAAAAGGAAAAACATAACATCATTAGAACCAATAAACAAGGTCTCTAATTGTAAATTTATGGACAACTAAGAGACGGATCATATAAACAAACCTGGAGGTCACCAGGGAGAAGAGGCTTCAAAGAGTCGTACAGACCAAGTAGAGACCACGGTAGACAATGATACCAACACAGGAGATGTTGAATCCACGGTAAAGTCCAGCAATACCATCAGACTTGAGGGTCTTCTTGTAGACATCAACAAGACCATTGAATTGCCTTTCACCTCCCTTCTTGGCTGCCTTGGAGTCATTGGCGAGACGGGTACGTGCGTAGTCAAGAGAGTACACAAAGAGAAGGGAAGAGGCACCAGCAGCACCTCCAGATCCCAAGTTACCAGCAAACCACTTCCAGTAACCATCCCTGTCCTTCTTGAAGTTGAAAAGCCTCTTGAAGTAATCTTTGAATGCAAAGTTCAAGGCCTATAAAAGTGAGAGATAGGTCAATAACAAACACTTCATCAATTGAGATTTATTAGAAGCAAAGATGTGAAACATAACCAACCTGAGTGGGGAAGTAACGGATTACGTTAGCAGTGTTTCCTCTCCACAAAGAACCAAACCCTTCATCCTTAATAGTCCTGCCGAAACAGTCACCAATACCCTTGTAAGGCTCAGAAAGCCTACCAGCCTTAAGCATCTCATCCTGGTTCTGAATCAAAGCTTAACACGCTCAATAGAGCAGCAGCAGTCTTGGAAACAGCGGCGGAAACACCACCCATCAAGAAATCAATAGCAAAGCTAGTGAACCCTTTCTCTCCTGGAGCTTGGACAAACACAGGAGAAGTAGTAGTCGCCACAATCCTGGAAGTAGCCGCGAGAGGATACTGAAACGCAGCGTTGGAGTAGTTTCCGTACGTTGCACGCCTCTGGAAACCAGATGTGTAGCCATGGATGTCCTGAGAAACACCGGAACGCATTAGTTGGCCTGAAGCCTTCTGAAGAATCGTTGGGTGCTGAGTCTGATCAACCATTTTTGACTTCTGCAAAAGTCAACAACCTCTCAGTGAGCTATAAAACATGGATTATGCTGTAACTAGCAAAGTAACATAAGAGAGACGCTACAGTTATAACAAACGATAGTTTATACAAATAAGACTTTCACCTATGAGATCTATCAACATATCAATCCAAAACAAGTTCTACAATGACGCGATGCAGAAACTGGAACAAGATCATAATCATAAGCAGATAATTCTCGTTCATGAGTTCAACGCAACAGATCCATACAATATAAGCAACAGAGACGAATCATTTCGAGATCTACACAACCAGATCGAAGAAACGTGATACAGATCTACTCAACCACGGATCTAGATTCAAATCAATCGGAAACCATCAGATCTTAAAACACTACGCTAAATCATTTCACCTTTGTTGATATACGATAAGAAACTGTGAAACAGATCGATAAAAGTCAGAAGATATAAAGAGGATGATAGATCTAAACTTACCAAAGGGAATCGATGGTGAAGAGAAGGTCAAGGAGGGGAGTTTTCTTCGCCTTTCTTGTAGGAGCTGAGCGAAGAAGAAGAAGAAGGAATGTCTTTTGTGTGGCGATAAGGCGACTCTTTCGCTTTAGCCTTTTATTGCCTCCAAAAAATAGGGCCGCGAGTAGAGAGTGATGGAAATGATCCGGTGTGACGCTCCCTAATACGCTGAGAGTGTCTACGTCATCATCGATTTAATGTAAATGGATTGTGAACCGTTGATTGTGATTACTATAGGGAGTAAAAACGTTTATGGAAATGTATAAGACTGCTTTATTGACCCTAGATCTTGCCAGCTGTCAACTGTTTACACGGTGACCTTTAAGCATTTCTGGAATAATATTATTTTGATTTTTTCTCTTTGAAACTTGCAACAATTAAAAATACCGGTTTTCCAAAACCCAGATTAAATTGAACATTTTTGGATTATTCGGTTTGGAGCTTTTAAGAACTGTTTAGAAATTGAACATTTTTCTGATCGATTCGGTTGGGATAATATCGGGTTCAGATCAAATTTCTATTTTTTTTGTAAAATCTTCAAAGGAACCGAATTATAAAAAATTCAAAATCTATTATTATAAAGTAGACTGGGTCTCTCTTCTTAGAGAGACACCTCATCAAATAGAGTAATATTATGATGCCATGTGGCAAGGTTAATTAAAATATCTGCCTTCTTTTTTGTTTTTATTTTGGGCTTGCACAAATATTTGTTATTTGTAGGGTTTTAATATTGGGTCTAAGCCGATATCAAATCAAAAGCAAGTCCATTTACACCCACTTATTCTTCCTGGTTTTCACTTCTAGGGTTCATCGTCTACCAAACATTGGCAGTTCTGAGATGTTGTGTGACTCGAACCTTCGTCAGAAAAATTCGCATCGAACCCTGTTCATGTCGTTTGATACTCGACGCTTCGCCTCCGAACCGTTACAAGTCCCATTGATTCAACGCATTAACCAAACCTTTACTCTTCCTACCCACTACAACCATGATCTCAAATTTAATGAATCTCATCCATCTTCCAAGCGTGATTCTCACCTATAAAAAGGTTATGATTCATCTCTTGAGCATCATCCTCAGATTTCCTAATATCAAGAGGAAAGAGTGCGGGACCAAAAGGGGAGAGAGGATAACTTGATCAGCATTTAAGAGATTTTGATACGATTAGTTTGTGTATACTAATATTTTAATGATACATTGTGATACATCTCATGTTGGGTTTTTTCTTTTATTTCAAAACAGAGAGGCTCTTTTTAAGGTAATGAACCTTTTCCTTCTTTTATGTGTTTTTGTTGAATGCTCTTTTGACAGAGATAGAAGGTATAGTTGGCTAGCATAATCTGTGTTTCGCATGTATAATCTTGCCATTATTAGTTATCAATTCTTGACTCTATCAACCAATACATGTAATAACTGTTGACGGCTTTCCTACTGATACTGGCAGAAATGATTTCTTTGGAGGCTATTTCGTGATGTTCTTATTATTGATAATCATTTGTTGGTTCTGATGTAGGAAAGTCTCAAGACAAGAATATTTGAAGAAGGAAGAAGAAACTGGAAGAACTAAGGTACATAACATGTAAATGGTCGCACCTCTTTGTTTTTATTATTGCGATCTTCCCATTAGTTGGTTTCTCATGTTTTCCTCCTTTTCCATAGGGATGAGATGGAAAATGGACAATACCTATTCGGAGGTGAAAATCTCACAGAAACAGAGCTTCGTGAGCTTAGGTAACTCCTAAATCTTTCTTGCATCAAGTTTGATGTTGCCGTTGCCAAAATCTATCTGATGCAATGTGCGTGTGTTAACAACATGACTCTTAAGATTCTTCCTGCAGAGAAGAAGCTCCTCTATGTCCACTAAGTCTTCCATTTTCCCTTCTTCAGCAATCTGATGAAACAGATGTTTTTAAAGCTTCCACAACATTGTCTTGGAATGTATCTCTTATGTTCAGTGATTTCGTAGTTTGTGCTGCATAGACAGGTGTTGTGATGGGTGAAGTGAACAACTTCTTAGCTGCTGATGGTGTAAGAGGTGAATAAGCTTTAAAGAATCGTCATCCTTCACACTAACTACAGGAGAATAACAAATAAGAAGGCTTTATAGAACATTTTTCTTTCTAAACCTGTATAGAAAATGTCTTACAAGAGAAGCTTTTGGGGTTTGTTTTGCTCATCTCCTGGTTTTTGTTTGTGCTGAGAAAACATAGACAAGACAACAAAGAGGAAAAATAACCAATTGGCTTCTTGGGATGATGATGATGTCTAGGTTTGACATTGCCATGACGAGCACGGCGAAGAGATCGAATGAAGACGGGTCTTTTAACTCTGAAGGAATTTCTATCAGATTTGTTTTATTTATTTTAATACATGTTTGCGAAATGATTATGAAAATTAATAAAATGAAAATCAAACAAAATGTAGGAAAATCTACCCAAAAATCAAACTAAGATTAACAAGAATGAAAAGTGAAAATTTAACATGACACTGAAAAGAAATATTAATACAACAAAGAAATGATAAAAAAAAGAACAACCACATAAAAACTCACATATCCATTATTATAAAACTAAATATTTAAATTAAAAACACATCTTAACTTTTGAAAAATTAAATATATAAAAGAATATGAAATATTATTTTATATATCACAAAACAGAAACTTTTAACATAATTTACTAACAAGAATAAAATTAATAAATGTATCATACTAATATATTTATATTAAATTAAAAAATTCTGTTTAGCAGAGATATATTTAATTATTAATTTTTAATCAAAATTTTTAATAAAATAATATTTTTAATATTATATATATATAATATTTTTTTATTTTAAAAATTAACAAATTAGAAAAACTTCTTAAATTTAATAATACAACAATATGGTAATTTTAATATATATATGAAAATAAAAATACATATATACAATAAAATTAATGTGAAATCAGATTATGAAAATTAATCAATATCATTTATTTTGAAAATTCTAATTAGTTATTCGAATAACATAGTTTATTTGATGTACAAATATAATAAAATATACAACTTTCAAAAAACATATATAGTTATATTTCTAGATTGTAACTAGATGACCTCGAATAAATAAACATATTATAAGATCTATATGCCAAAATAAAATTTGAACATAACTTTATTCAAATTACTTCAGTAGTTGTATTAGCAAATTTAGTTAACCATAACAACGATGGGGTGAATCTCATTACATAAAATAATTTTAAATGAAATAGATAGTACAAAAATATAGAAAAACACATAAATAACAATTGACACAAAATATAGAATTACCGGAAAAAAATTAATATTAAATAAAAGTATTAAAGAAGATAAATTTCTGCGCGAAGCGCAGACCAACCCTAGTCCGATATAAACCCGAAAAAACTTAAAATTATTCAGGTAGTGTACTTTTTAGATATTTTATTTATAAATTATATTTTATATATATAATATTTTATATATATATATAATTTAAAAATAAATAATATTTTGATATATGCGAAATATTCGGATACCCATTCGATTCTCGATTTATTTTTTTAGTTCGATTTTGAGTTTTTAGATTTAGAAATATAGAAACCTTTGGGGATTTTGTAGTTTTTGGTCCGGTTTCGGTTTCAGTATTTTCAATTTGATTCCGGTTCGGTTTTTGGATTTGGGATAAAAAGCCCAGGACTACACTTCAGAGTGTGACTTGCGGAGAAGAAGAGAACCCTAACCGTTCGTTTGCTTCTTCACTAGCAAAAAAATGTACGCAGATTCAATGCAGCAGCAGCTTCCACCACTACAGAATCACCCGCCGATGATGCGTCAGCCGTCAGCTTCTTCCACTAATATCATCAACCCCGACTACCACCATTCCTCTGCTCCAAATCACTTCGACTGTAAGCAGTACTCTCGAAACCAATTTTGCTTTCAATTAGTGATGACTATGAGATCTGACGGCTCTTGTTCCAATGTTGCAGCACAGGTCGACAGTTTTGGGGCGAAACGAATGAGAAAGCATACACAGAGAAGAGCTGTTGATTACACGAGCACCGTTGTGCGATATATTCAGGTAATGTATTCCCATCGTGTGTCACTATACTCATATCATCTTCTTTCAACTCTAATAACAGTCATTACATAGCATTGCAACCAATATTCAAGAAATAGCTAGGCTTTAACTAGGCATTTTATAAAGAACTAGCCACAAGCTTTTTGTTAACGAATTATTGATTTATTTTTTATATAGATAAAATTTATATGCAATATTTTAGTTTTTAAATAAAAATATGAAATTATTGTGATAAATTATTAAAATTAGAAATGCAAAACAAAAGAAGTTAGACAAATTTGTAGATCTACACTAACATTATTGCTTAAATTAACATATTTAGATTGATTTTAACAGATTTCGAATAGTTTAATTCATTTTGAATCGTATAAATCGGTGCAAATTGGATATTAAGAAAATCGTTTCGAACATAACCGAGTTACCGCCTAAGCGCCAGCTAGACCGATTTTTAGAACCTTGATTGCAACTATATGGAGCTCATACTTTTGTTTTTTTGTGGAAGTTAAAGTACACAGAGTGATTTTACTCAATATATGTTTTTGTTCAGGCTCGAACATGGCAGCGAGATTCAAGGGATATGACATCTTTGCAACCAACTCCAGCTGCTGCAGTTGATGTTAGATACCATTTGATGTCTGTGGATTATCTTTACAGTATTGGATTATTACTGTTCTTAAGTTATTATGTATCAATGTTTCAGATGCTTCCTCCAGTCGCTTATTCAGATAATCCTTCTACAAGCTTTGCTGCTAAGTTTGTTCACTCATCTCTAAACAAGAACCGTTGTTCAATCAACTGTGTAGTGGTATATCACTTTTACAGCTGCCTGAATTGTAATCTACTCTGTTGGACATTGTTTATCCGTTGAAAATTGAATTATGTTATGTTAACTTATCGTGATCATTGCTATATAGTGGACACCGTCTGGAAGACGTCTTATCACTGGCTCCCAAAGTGGGGAGTTTACTCTTTGGAATGGGCAATCTTTCAATTTTGAGATGATTCTTCAGGTTCTCTTTTAAGATTTTGTATATTAATCTTTTGGGGACTCCTGTTTTGTTTCCTCTATAGCTGTTGCTATTGGTATTGACTGTTGAAATCTGTTGTCTATATCAGGCGCATGATCAACCTATAAGGTCGATGGTATGGAGCCACAATGACATTTGGATGGTTTCTGGTGATGATGGAGGCACGATAAAGTATTTTCTCTCTCTTACGTATTCTGTGCCGTTTTAATGAGAAGCTCAAATCTATGAGTCGAATTTAGTTTTTTACTGTGATAATAAGGATCAGCTGTCTCTTGTATATCAGATATTGGCAGAGCAATATGAACAATGTGAAGGCCAATAGAACTGCTCACAAGGAATCCGTTCGTGGTATAAGGTAATAAAATTCGATATGTTAATTAGATTTAGCATTAAATGAATCTGTTCAAACTTTAATATCGTGTACCAAACAGTTTCTGTAAGACAGATTTGAAGTTCTGTTCGTGTTCTGATGATACAACTGTTAAAGTGTGGGATTTTGCCAAGTGCCAAGAAGAAATTTCATTAACCGGTAATGTTATTTGAACATATAAGCGGCAGATGCGAACTTCTTAATCGATTGCTCTTTTTATTTTACTAATTTATTTACTAATTTAGAGTCCAGTCGAGATGTGTTTTAGCTGTATCTTATTAGAATTTGACCCTTAAGCTTACATAAAAGGTGTAATTGAGATTCGGTTTGGTGTCATGCCATACTAACATACGTTGTTTTGGAGGCTTCAGTGGTTAAGACAAATTTTTATCCTGTTAGAGGCATGCTCTCACTATTTTTTGCCTTTTTGTATGAACTCTGAGGATTAATGAAGTGACTAAAGGGTTCTTTATATTTTGAACTCAGGCAGGCCATGGTTGGGATGTCAAGAGCGTCGACTGGCACCCCACAAAATCCCTACTAGTTTCTGGTACCTCTTCTGATTTCGAATAATACAATAATATGGAAACAGTTGTATACTCCAGAGCTTGTCTCGATGACTTATCAATAGGTTATTAACGGTTTATTTGTGTTGTCAGGTGGAAAAGATCAACTTGTCAAAATATGGGATACTAGAACTGCAAGAGAGCTTTGCTCACTGTAAGTGATACAAGACGTAATCTATATTTAATCCTATTAAAATTTTCAGGTTTAAGCTTTGACGAATTTAATGGCTATTCTCACTTTTGCAGTCATGGTCACAAAAACATGGTGCTTAGTGTGAAGTGGAACCAAAATGGCAATTGGCTTTTAACAGCCTCGAAAGATCAAATAGTTAAGGTAAGGCTCACTTTCTTTGGGTGTATGGATTTGCAAACAAGAGTTTTTCCGTTTACTTTGTGGAAGCATTTGTATGACACATGCATGTAATCTGCAGCTGTATGATATAAGGAATATGAAGGAGCTTGAATCCTTTCGTGGGCACAGGAAAGATGTAACATGTAAGCTATCAAATTATGTTATGATCATATCTTCATACATGTGAAAGCAGAGCCTGTATAGATCGTGATTCTGTACATTGGCTAGGACTAATGTATATTTTCTAAAGATATTATTATTCTACCTATTCTTTTGTTAATATCACATTAAGGTTCTCAATTGCTTTCTTCCCCATTTCGTATTTACAACTACTTCTAATCAAAAGTTGTCGAACTCTTTTAAAGCTTTGGCGTGGCATCCAATTCATGAAGAATACTTTGTCAGTGGGAGCGCGGACGGATCCATTTGTCATTGGGTTGTGGGGTAGGTTTGTTGTGACGCTGTATGCTATTATATTTATCCAGTCATGCTGGGGTTGCTTTAATCATTTATAAGGATCTGTCAAATCGTGTTTCTTGTCTACATTTACATCCAGTCATGACGCATCTACATGCTATTAGGATCTTTCTCTACCTTATATTTTGAGGTTTTGTTTCGTTGTGTCCAATTATGAAAGTTTTCTTAATTTTCAGGCATGAAAACCCGCAGATTGAAATCTCGAATGCTCATGATAACAGTGTTTGGGATCTTGCATGGCATCCTATTGGATATCTACTTTGCAGGTAGTACGATAATCTGGTGCTAGAATTCCATAACAGTTTTATCTTATGATGATTACACCAGATTATAATTGTTTTTCTTACTCTAATATGTGCAGTGGTAGCAATGATCACACAACCAAGTTTTGGTCCAGAAACAGGCCTGCAGATAATCCTCGAGATGTCCTTACTATGCAGAACCAAGGTTTTTTTGTGCTATTTATATCTTTTTTTTAGTATGCATCGCTATGGAAAATGTGTGCGTGTGCATAAATATTATGCCTTTATCCTTATGAGAAATACTAAGGATGTTGTGATAGGCCGCTTAACTGGTTGGGCTCGTACTTGCAAGTTGTATTGTTTCTAGTGTTTATATGTATTTTCTTTGTTTATGGAAGAACTGAAGTTGTTGTAATCTGCGTGTATAATTTGTAACAGGCTATAATGAACAAGGTTTTACCAATCGCCTGCCTGATAATTTCCAACCATCTGAGGCATCGCCAACTCCTGGAGCATTTGTTCCTGGGCTGACCCGGAATGAGGGTACCATCCCGGGAATCGGAATAGCAATGCCATTTGATGCATCCTCTCAAGGGGAACATAATCAACCTCTTCCAGGCGGCAAGGCTCCTCCGCTGCCACGTGGTCCCCACCCATCGCTTATTGGAAGTAGCCAGCAGCAAGGGTATCAGCAACAACACCACCACCAAGGTCATCCCCAGCAAATCCCTCCAATGCCCAATATGCCTCATCTTCAGCGACCACCACCATCTCATATGCCGTTGCGTCCTCATCATCCTCCCCCGGCCTATGCAAATGCCTCCTCATGGTCACGTGCCACCTTCCTCAATGCCTATGTCTCATCAGATGCCTAAACCAATGGTGTGAATCTCAAATCTCTTGAAATTGAACCAAAAATTAAGCCTTTCTCTTGTGGCGACCCCAAGAGTTGGATCCCTCTTTTGTTTGAGCTATCTGTTTTCTAATACTACTCTACTGGAAGAGATACTGATATCGTCACTTGTTGTTGGATCAGGGAATGCAAGGAGGCATGAATCCTCAGATGTCGCAAGGCCATTATATGGGTGCTCCTTCGGGTGCATTTCCAGGACCACCAAGCAGTGGTGGACCCCCAATGTATCCCCAAGGACGTGGTTTCAACCGTCCACAGATGATGCCAGGGTACAATAACCCTTTCCAACAGGTCTCTCTACACACTCTTCTACTGTTATTTAGTGTACTCGTTACGATTTCAAATAAATATATGTACAGATTGGCTAGTAGTTTCTACTGTATTTAGTGTACTCTTTACGATTTTAAATAAATATATGTACAGATTGGCTAGTAATTTCTACGGTATGGTTAGATGTTGCAAATGTAGAGGTGAACTCGCTGAGTAATCCACTCTCTTTATTTTTACTCTGTGCAGCAGCAGGCGCCTTTACCTGCAGGCCCTCCACCAAACACCAATCAGCAACATCAGTAGACCAACGTTGTAACAGTACAGTACATATCCTGTTTGTAGACTTGGCCAATTCTTACAAGGAGTTGTGTTTAAGATTATTCAACGGTATGAATTAGTTTTGCCGTTGATGTTTTGATGTTCTTTTAGCTGAACAAGTTACTGTAGTGAAGTTTTTAGTGACTTTCACATGTCATGTTCCAGTTTAGTTTTCGTTAACAAACTTGAGGAACACTACTTGTTTCAGGGTTTTTTTGTTCTAATAAAAGATTTATGTTTACGTTTTCATGCCATATCAGTGTTTACTATTTTGTACATTATGCTAAATCTAGTCATGATAATGTAAATTCAAAACTATGTACAAGTGATTAATCCAGGTATAAGAAAGACAATAGGAATCATGTTATGAAAGAAAGTAAAGTTACATTCTCCGTTTTTAATTTCCCCACAACTAAGATAACAACACTATAAGGTTGCACACAAAATTGACGAAACTAATCGTGATTAGGTGGAGATGTTGCCTTGGAGGAATCTTGCCGTTTCTTCACAAAAAGCCTGCTCATATCTTCTGTGGCAACATTGCTCCTGCAGATATCACGTTATGCGATCATCACAAGTGTTTCAAACAAGGTACTGCGTTCAACTAACTAAAACACATTTCATGCATAAAACCCCCTTTCAGAGAGAGAGCATTTCTGTAACTTTGAATGATTGTTAGCAACACTTCTAACCTTCCCAATAGTTCTATGGGTTGAGAACTATAACGTTATGAAACAAGGCATAGTTGATGGACTAACCTTCCTTTGAGCTGAGGAGGCACAAGCACATTACCCAAAGTGTTTGGAATACTCTTGGAATGAGGCAAATCTCCTCTTGGAAGCTTGGAACGACGAGGAAGAGAAGAAGATTTCCCATTCAAGTCTCGTTTCCGCATAGCAGCTGCAACAACGGAAGCGTGGTCACCACCGCCACTCACATGAGTAAGCGTTGGTGACTCCAGAAGAAGCAAAGCATCTGGTAGCTGAGAAAGTCCCTCACTTTCTTCCTTCTCAATTAAAGACCTCCTAACAAAAACACACTACAAGTTAAACCAACTTGGACTGTAGTAATAAAACGTGAAACAAGAACAAAGCTTTTGAGCTTTGTCGTGTTCAATATCAGAACGTGAGTGAGATCAGAATCAACCAAAAGTAACTCACTTTCGAGGTACTCTGCTTACATATACAGATACACATACAAAGACGTACGATTCCAGAAACTATACATACACAACAAATCAATCATCGAAAGATCCAAACTTTGGGAAAATCTAAACTCACTCACCGTGATTTTTGGGGAGAGGGTTTTCCTTGCGGTGGTTGTGGCAGAGCTGCCTTGTGCTCCGCCGCAGGTAAGACATCGTCGTCGGACGAAGAATCGTCGTAGTCTACCAGTGACATACCTTCCTTCACGCCTTACTCCAAACGACGTCGCTTTCAGTCTTGCTTGCCTCCAACACTCTCTTTATGTGATAAGAACAACGAACCAAGAAAAGGTCTAATTATCGTACTCAAACGACGTCGCTTGAGTCTTGCTTGCCTCCAACACTCTCTTTAACATTGTCTTTGTGCAATTTAAACAAATGAAATTGAGTGAATGAAACAAACAAGTTGTCTTCTATGATTATTATTATTACTCGCCGTTCTTCTTGGAGTTCTGTTCAGAATCTCATCTTTTGGTTTTGGTTTTAAAAACAAGATAAGATTTTTTAGCTCACCAGAGTTCATTAGCTTAAGTGGAAAAAATTATGACCCTTGTATTAAAGGTTCTTAATTTAAGTGATCGCTGGAACAAAACTAATATTACATGTAGTAATTTTAGATTTGGTAGATTAGGGCTTGAGTTCGAACTTCATGGTAATTCAAAAAAAAAACAAAAAAAAAGAAAATAATAGATCTCCTAGCTCCTCTTGGTTCTTTGACTATCTACCCATTCATCTAACCAGCTCTTAGATCATAGACGTAACAAGCCCAATAAAAATAAACGTCAGAAAGCCCAGTGAAGCCCATCCTACTCCTCTGACCAGTCTCTTCTCTATACTCTAGACAGAACAAGCTGACCGATTGTCCTAGGGTTCCAATCAGATAATCTGCAACAACAAAAAATGGCTTTAGCTGGTCGTATCAGATCCGGAATCTCCTTCTTCAAGACCATCTCCGTCTCTGATGCTAGATCTTACCCCCGTGGAGGCTCGCTTATCCCTTCGGTAATCATTTTCCTTCACAAAAAAAAAAAATCAAACCTCAAGTCTACTTTATTGTTGCTATGAATCGATTTGTGCAAGATCATTTGATCCGATAGTCTTATTGTCCTGATTACACGAGAGGATGGAACGTATTTTCGCGTTTACATTATTAGATGCTTTTGAAGGTTCCTAATTGTAGTCCTGAGCTTTTCCAGAGAATGTTATCAATTAAATATTTATTTTTTATATATTCATTTCGCAGTTGAGAGATTATGCAACAGCTTCTGCGCAGAAAACCGGTAATGTTAAGGTACACACACTTACTATATACATTCCTATATGTCTTACATGTGAGAATCGTTGCAATGGGTTTGGATTATTACATAGGCATGAATGGATTATGCATTGATAAGTTTCTGGAAGTGTATCTAGATTTATACTTTGTTGTGTGGTTTTTATACATTGTTGTGTAATGTTTGTTTTTTCAGGTGCCTGTGGCTTTAGTTGGTGAATCTGGCAACTTTGCTTCTTGGCTTTACATTGCAGCTGTGAAAATGAACTCTTTGGAAAAGATTGAGTCTGATCTTTCTGAGCTTGTTGAGGCTATGAAGACAAGCCCTACTTTTTCACAGTTCACTAAAGATCCCTCCGTTCCTAGAGAGACTAGGCTCGCTGCTATTGTGGATGTTTGTGATAAAGCAAAGTTTGCTGAACCCACCAAGAACTTCCTCTGTAATGTCATTTGAGTGCCTTGTTTATGATTTTAAGGTGAACCATGTTTGTTGCGATTTTGATTCTAAAGTTGTGTACTTTTTGTTTTTCTGTAACAGCTTTGTTAGCTGAGAATGGGAAGCTGAAGAACCTAGACGTGATTGTGAAAAAATTCATGCAGCTGACAACAGCTCATAGGGGAGACGTCAAGGTTTTGGTTACCACAGTCATGGTAAGCTAATAGCTCTAATACTGATAGAATCAGATAACTCAGCCTTGTGGATTTAAAACAAGAGATGTTTTGAACCAACAGCCTCTTCCCCCTGCTGAGGAGAAGGAATTGAAGGAAACACTTCAGGAGATCATTGGAGAAGGGAAGAAAGTAACTGTGGAGCAAAAGGTATGTCGTAATGGTGATGTGTGCTTATTATATCAATGCTTGTGATCATGAAGCTGTAATCTAAATACCATGTTTGTTTTTTGGGGCAGATTGATCCAAGTATCTATGGAGGGCTAATAGTAGAGTTCCAACAAAAGGTGCTTGACATGTCTATCAGGACAAGAGCACAGCAGATGGAGAGGCTCCTCCGTGAACCCGTTGACTTCACCAACCTTTGAAGATTTCCCTCAAGAAACATGCTTTGTGATAATATGCTGCAACGAGTTGACAAATAAATATGACCCTCCTCCTGGGAAACAAACAATATATAAACACTTTTGGAAAATTTTGCATTGCAATTTTAACAAATGTTGTTTGCTTCAAAATAAGCTTTTGGAGATATCAATGAGATTATTTTGTCCTAAGTGTTGTGTTTAATTTGGTAAGATAATGATAATAAGTCACGAGGAATAATAAAACATAAGTACATTAAGGTGACACGAAGCTTGCATAATGATAAAGTAACAAAACCATTTATAAAGTTGTCTTCTTTTTGTGTTTGGACATAGAGACCAATCGTAACCTTACCCATTGAGACAGAAGAGAAGAGAAGATGCTGCGAGTTGCTAGGAGGAGGCTTCTGTCTCTTCAGCAGAGATCTTCCACTGCCACTTCCTTTGTCCTTTCCCGAGATCATACCATCTCCAAAGAAGGCGGCGATGACGAGTCTACCAGATCTGTTCCCTCTGCAGATCTTTCATGTTTCAATTCTTACCACCGGAGCCTTTTAAGAGGTCTGTCCAAATCTTCAACCTTTATTACTCTTCTCTGAGTTGATTTCGATTTTCATTTTCAGGTGTTGTATTTGAAAAAGGTATCTTAAAAATCTAATCTTTGTTTGCTTGTATGAGTCCCGGAGATGATTTAGATTCAAAGTTATATGCTTTGACTTCCATGTTGCTTGAAATGTTTTTATTTCGTTTTGTTTGATCGGATATGATTTGAGTTGATTGATCGAAAATGATTTGACCACTTCTGTCTGATGAGAAAAGCTTCATGTTTTGTAATAACCTCGGGGTGCTTATCCAATATCCATAGTGAGATTCACACTGGCTTCTGATTTTATAAAACTAGTATCTTATGTGTTCATGTATTTCTTCATTATTTAGGAGATGGATGGTTTATCTTCTGTAGGCACATCATGTTCAGTACATTCTTGGTAGCAGCTAAAGCCATGCTGTGTACATCAGTGTAGGCATCTGGAATTAGTATCTTGCTAACTAAAAAAATCTATGTTTGCATTACTTAGCTTTGGTAACTTCTCTTGTGTTCTAAGCATTTCTGTATTGCACACCATTTGATCATTTAATTTGTTTCTTAATTGTTTTGTTGATTACAATAGTTTAGCTTTCACTGAGTTTGATATTATGGTAGAATTGTTTGGATGGAATCTGTTACACAGTTACACTCATGCAGTATTCCTTAACCTCATGAGTTCCATTTTTATGTAGTTATGCTTTTTCTTAGAAGGTTATGTATATTAAATAGTCCTTTCTTCAGTGTCATTTGTTGCTTAATACTTATTGCTGTAGAACACTTGACCGGTAAGTAAAGCTTTTTGCCTTGAGGTAAAATATATTAATGTTTCATGCTATTATCAGGTTTCTCTTCTCAAGTCATTACTCAAGGGAATGAGATAGGTTTTGCTTCGGAAGTCCCAGCCACCGTCGAAGCTGTCAAGACACCTAACTCAAAGATTGTCTATGACGACCACAACCATGAGCGTTACCCACCTGGTGACCCTAGCAAGCGTGCCTTCGCCTATTTCGTCCTCTCCGGTGGGAGGTTTGTATACGCCTCTGTTCTCCGCCTTCTTGTTCTGAAGCTCATTGTCAGCATGTCCGCAAGTAAAGATGTCCTTGCACTTGCATCCCTCGAGGTCGACCTTGGAAGCATCGAGCCTGGAACTACTGTCACAGTGAAGTGGCGTGGAAAGCCAGTGTTCATCAGGAGAAGGACAGAGGATGATATCAAGCTAGCCAATAGTGTGGATCTTGGATCTTTGAGAGACCCGCAAGAAGACTCGGTGAGGGTCAAGAATCCAGAGTGGTTAGTAGTGGTTGGAGTCTGCACTCACCTGGGGTGCATCCCTTTGCCTAATGCTGGTGATTATGGTGGCTGGTTTTGCCCGTGTCACGGATCACATTATGATATATCTGGAAGGATCAGGAAAGGGCCTGCACCATACAACTTGGAAGTACCAACCTACAGCTTCTTGGAAGAGAATAAGTTACTCATTGGTTGATGAATAAAAGCATGACAGACAGTGTCTGTGTCTTAAAGATCCTCATATGTTTTGTTTTTGTTTTATATATACTTTCGGGCTAAAATTTAGCGTGCTCGCTTTCATCACACTCTAAGCAAGTAAAAGATTGGTTTGGTTTGGTTTTGCTGAATAATACAAACTTGTCATTGTATGACTTATCATCTGTTTCATTTGGTGAAAAAAAACACTCTTCATAGTCTTTGTTTATTGTTTGAAAACAATTTTGGGAATAGTTAAATTGAAGTTTTTCCAGCCAAATACTTTTTCTTCATTAGTTAGATCATCTTCTTAATAAAGCTTGCGCTGGACTGAAAATTTACCATTGTTTCTCAAATTGATATGATATATATATATTTGTCTGCCTAAACATATTTTATCTTGTGAAAATTGTTTTAGTCCAGTAGTTTGATTAAAAGTCTAATAATGCTTATTCATTATAAATTTTGGGTGTGAAATGAATTATTATTAGTTATGTAAATTAATAGAGAGAAAATTACATATTTGTTTTGTCATGGTGAGAAATATAAGTAGAGTTGTTAAACATTTTTAATAAAACAATTTAATGAGGTGTAAAAAATTGTTAAACGCGAATTTTTATAAGAATAATCAGTTGGTAGAATAATTTATTCTATAATTCATAAAAAAATAATAGGTTAGTGTGAATATTTTTTTTTTGTCGACCATAAAGTGTTGAATAAAACTTATTTTAGATGTATTGAAAAGGTTAATTAAGCAACAATTATATTTGTAAAACCACAAAGAAAAAAAAAAATAGATAAACTAAAATTGACTTTTTCTTTAGTCTTCGACTAATTTTACGGGACTATTCATCTCTGCTGCATCGGCCGTCCCTCTAACCTTAGGACTCTGTTTCTCGCTATATCGAAACCCTAATCCGCCATTAACCCATTGAGCAGAGAGATGCTGCGAGTAGCAGGAAGGAGACTCTTTTCTCCTTTCGCAGAGATCTTCGACTGCGACCTCCTTCGCGCTTTCCCGAGACCACACCCTCTCCAATGGCGGCGACTCCTCTTCAGCCCCCCAGATCTGCCCCTCTTCCGATCTCTTACGTTTCGATTCTTACCACCGGAGCGTTATAAGAGGTCTGCCGATCTACATAACCCTTTCTCTGGATTGATATCAGTTTTCATTTCATTTGTTGATTGAACGCTATATAAAAATTCATACTTTTTTGCTTGTATGAGTCCTAGAATGATTGAGATTCATGCTCTATACTTGTTGAGTTTGGTTTCCATGAATTTAGGACGGTGTATTAGAGCTTGATTGATGTGCCGTTTCCTTTCATTGCTTCTCCTTTCTGGAATAGTTTTGCCTTATAGATTGTTTCATAGTGTGATTGGCTTCTAAAGTGTTGATCTTTGTGTATCCATTTGTTTCTTCATTATTAGGGTCATGGATGTTTTATTGACATACTTGGTTTGGGGGTATTTATAGAAGTTAATAGGGCGTGCTGAGGAACTTTTTGCAACCAAAAGATCTCTATTTGCAATATTAGTTTTGGAGTTTTGTTGTGTTTTAAAGCGTTTCTGTCTTATACAGCTGATTGTTGAGTTTTTTTTTTTTCTTGATTTTCAGTTGATTAGAGTAGGTTTAGTTTTCACTGAAGTTTATATTGTTGTAGAGTATTTGTTTCGATGAATCTTTCATGTTCTCGTTAAAGGTCACATCTTGATTTTCATGACCGAAAAAACAAGTTCGCGTTGATGTGAATATGTTAATGGTTTTCATGCTATTTTCAGGTTTTTCTTCTCAAGTCCTTACTCAAGGAAACGAGGTAGGTTTTGGTTCGGAACCTGCCACCGTCGAGGCTGTCAAGACACCTAACTCGAAGATTGTTTATGATAGCCACAACCATGAGCGTTACCCACCTGGTGACCCTAGCAAGCGTGCATTCGCCTACTTTCGTCTTGTCCGGTGGGAGGTTTGTCTACGCCTCTGTTCTCCGCCTTCTTGTTCTGAAGCTCATTGTCAGCATGTCTGCAAGTAAAGATGTTCTCGCCCTTGCATCCCTCGAGGTTGACCTTGGGAGCATCGAGCCGGGAACTACTGTGACAGTGAAGTGGCGTGGAAAGCCAGTGTTCATCAGGCGAAGAACAGAAGATGACATCAAGCTAGCCAACAGTGTGGATCTCGGATCACTGAGGGACCCCCAAGAAGACTCGGTTAGAGTCAAGAATCCGGAATGGTTGGTCGTGGTTGGAGTCTGCACTCACTTGGGATGCATCCCTTTGCCGAATGCTGGTGATTATGGTGGCTGGTTTTGCCCATGCCACGGATCACATTATGATATCTCTGGAAGGATCAGGAAGGGTCCTGCACCATACAACCTGGAGGTACCAACCTACAGCTTCTTGGAAGAGAATAAGTTACTCATTGGTTGATGAATAAAAACACAAACAGTAAGCGAACTTCGTCTGTTGGTTTCTTTCTTTCCTTCTTTTTCTCTGTGTTCCGGCAATGTAGAGCAAGATTGTCTTGTTTTTTGCTGAATAATTAAACCTTGTCATACTTATTGAACGTGTACTTGAGCTCTGTTTTTCGATAATGATGAAAGACTCTGTTCATAGTCTGTGTTTGTTGTTTATCACGCCTATTTATCTATGAGAGAGATCCGTTGGTATCTCAGAGTTTAATCACAAGCTATGAGCTCCGACCCTTGCAAACTATCAACAGTATGATCCAAAGAGTTGGTGTGTTGATAAACATGAGAGGTTGCTTAGGCTTGTATAATGACATAAACATGACGTGGAGTGATCAACTTTTAGTATCTATCCATCACCATCATGTCTATTTTACATATAAGACTTCTTCCTTGTATGTGTTCCCGACCTAACTCATCACTCACCAACCCCTTTTCTTGTTTATATCTCCGACCAAACCAAGAAGAACACTTTCATATCTGAATAATGGCGTCCATTTCCAATATCGCCACTCTTACACCCGCCACTTCTGCCGGCAGCTCCAGATCTTCTTCTTCCTCCTTCTTACCAAGATCCTACATCACTCTACGCAGTCTGAACGCGAAGCTTTCCCCTTCTTCTCATCTCTCCCTTCGTTACTACCAAACATCAAAACCTTCTCTCTTGTAAGTATATCTATCTATGCAGACTATGCATGTGTTTTATGTCTATATAGTCAGTTCCCCGCTGTGATTCTGCAACGTACCTAGAATCTCTTAAAGGTTAAAATTTTGTAGACTAAGTTAACTGAAAGTGAGAAAGTAAGTAACTTTTTGATACGATGGATTAAGACAAGCAAACTATATGTGTTCTATTGGTGATTGTGTTATGTTTTTCCTTTGGTTAATTTTCAGTGTGAGGTGTTCAGCATCTGGTGGGAATGGAAGTACTGCAAAGAAAACGACTCTTCATGATCTATATGAGAAGGAAGGTCAGAGTCCTTGGTATGATAATCTTTGCCGTCCAGTGACTGATCTTATTCCCTTCATTGCCCGTGGCGTTAGAGGCGTAACTAGCAACCCTGCGGTAAGTTTTTAATCATCTCTCTGTGTTTTGGCTTTGCTTTACTCTGTGATTGTTCATTTTGTATTGAACTCCTCCACTGTGTTAAAAACTTTTGCAGATCTTCCAGAAAGCGATTTCCACTTCAAATGCTTATAATGATCAGTTCAGGTACTCCTTTACTATAATATGGATGCATACCTTTGTGATCCTTTCTAGTGTGTATTCTTTTGGCTGATATTCTATCTTCATTTTGGATGGAAACTTTATTAGGACACTTGTGGAATCAGGAAAGGACATTGAAAGCGCGTATTGGGAACTTGTGGTGAAGGATATTCAAGATGCCTGCAAGCTTTTTGAGCCAATCTATGACCAGACAGAAGCTGAGGATGGCTATGTATCTGTTGAAGTTTCACCTATGCTTGCTGATGATACCAACGGGACCGTTGAAGCTGCTAAGTTTCTTCACAAGGTTGTGAACCGTCGTAATGTCTACATTAAGATCCCTGCTACTGCTCCATGCATTCCTTCCATTAGGGATGTCATTGCATCTGGAATAAGTGTCAATGTCACGGTAAGTGTATTATTATCTGAAACTAGATTAGCTGGAGGGTGTTGAATAATCTGGTTTCTATTATGTTTCAGCTTATATTCTCAATAGCCAGATATGAGGCAGTGATCGATGCATATTTGGATGGGCTTGAGGCGTCTGGACTTGATGACCTCTCAAGAGTTACCAGTGTTGCATCCTTTTTTGTGAGTAGGGTGGACACTCTCATGGACAAGATGCTTGAGAAAATTGGTACACCAGAAGCCCTAGACCTCCGTGGCAAGGTAAAGCTTGGTTCATCATCTTACACCGCCACTGCCAATGGTATATGAGCTTATTGCAGATGATAATGTTTACTCTTGTAGGCAGCTGTGGCTCAAGCTGCATTAGCATACAAGCTGTACCAGAAGAAATTTTCAGGTCCAAGATGGGATGCTCTAGTGAAGAAAGGTGCCAAGAAGCAGAGGCTTCTCTGGGCATCAACAAGTGTCAAGAACCCAGCTTACTCAGACACCCTATATGTGGCTCCTCTCATTGGTCCTGACACTGTGAGTTCCAAATCAAAAGGCACTAGTATTGGTACTGTTCCTTGGTACTGGTCTTGTAAAAACAAGTGTTTATGTGTTTGTATTTTGTTTGGGTTTAGGTGTCAACCATGCCGGATCAAGCCCTGGAAGCATTCATAGATCATGGAACCGTGAAGAGGACTATAGATGCGAATGTAGTAGAAGCAGAAGTGATTTACAGTGCACTGGAGAAGCTAGGAATAGACTGGAACAAGGTCGGAGAGCAGTTGGAAGAAGAAGGTGTAGACTCGTTCAAGAAGAGTTTCGAGAGTCTGCTTGGTACACTGCAAGACAAGGCCAACACTCTCAAACTAACCAGCCACTGAATAAATAAAAAAGCTTTTCCTCGCAGTTGTTGTAATGGCTTTTGGTTCATGTAATCATGTTCACACATATCAAACTCTTGTGTTTTGCTATTCGTGTATGATGTTTCAAAGGAGGTTTTAACCTTTTTTTTACCGGCGTCCCAATTACCTTTTTACCAAAAAGAAATTACCTAGTAAAATTTGTACTTTCTCTGTTTTAATCTTTGATTTATTCAACTAAAATCTTTTGATTAATCATCATTGTGTTTCAACTTTTAAGCTATGCTATTTAGGGGAGTGTTAGTAGGAGTAAGATTTATAGAGAATTTGTTAATTTTAAAAGTTGGAAGATTTGTTGAATTTGGAAAGAGTTAAAAGAGAATTTTGTATATTGTGAAAAAAAAAATTACTATAATAATTTTTAAGAATTTAAGGGATTTATGTAGTATTCTTAAAATCTTGTTTTATGAGTTAAATATTTAAAAATATAACACCTAATAACACTAATTTTAATAGATGTATAGAATCATTAAAATGCAAACTTTTTTAATAACAAATAATTTTGTAAAGAATTAATAGAATTATTACCCCAATAATAATAGATTTTAGTAAAAAAATAAAAATTTATAAATCAATATACATGTAGCTTTTCAAATTTTTACAAATCATTATAAATAAATGTAACTCCACTAACCATCCCTACATGTGATGTTACATGAGTAAATAAAAATAACAATTTGGTAAAAACTATACAGAGAATGGTTATCTCATTTACAGAGGAAACACTTGGTCTCAGTTAGAGACTTTAGTTTGTATTTTAGGCCTCGAAGTATCTACACAAGTTTAGTGTTTTCAGTATCACTTGTAATGGCGTCGATATCAGCCTTTGGTTACCTCCCTTCCTCTCCACCCCTCACCGGAGCTTCTTCCACAACCGTACGACGCCGTACTATCTCTCTTTCTTCCTTCTTCTTACTCCTTCACTCACTTACACCTCTCATTTTCTCAATTTGATTCTCAGAGATGCAGGACGACCGTATCTGCTCGATTATCCGACCGAACTGATGACTTGTCTCCTCTTCGCACTTCTGGTTAGCTTTGTCAAGTTTTGATTTTTCCTTTCTCTCTGTGTGGATACATTATATAGTGAAGTGTGAAGTATGTAATTGCGTTGAAAGCAGGTGGGAACTGTGGAGAGTTTGATCGGAGAAGCTTGTTGGTTTCTTCTGTTGGTTTGATGATTGGAGCATTGACATTCAATGGAGAGACTGCAGAAGCTTCTCAGTTCGCTGACAGTAAGAGTTTTTTTTCATTTGAGGCCAAGAAAGTTTACATCTTTCACTAAAATGTGAAGACTTTAGAGTCACTACTAGTTCCTTTTGTACCTTTTGGAGTGTACACGCCCAAAGTTAAGTTGTTGAAACTTTGTATCTATTTGATCTTACTTTGGTAGTCTGGTAGGAGTTTTTGGTTGTGGGAGAAGGAACTTTCTCTTTAGTGTGTTGGGTAGTTTCCATAGCTTTCTTAAGACTGGTTGCTGTTTTTGTTACGGTGTTGCAGTGCCAGCGATTAGAGGGAAAGATTATGGCAAAACGAAAATGAAGTATCCAGATTATACAGAAACACCTTCTGGTCTTCAGTATAAGGTCATCCACTAACTCCTAACCTTTATTAGTGCCACCTTCTAGAGTTTATTGGTTAGAGATTTATAAGGTGATGTGTTCATCTCTTTAACTTGGAGAGTTTTGATACGAGTGCAGGATTTGCGAGTAGGAACCGGGCCTATACCAAAGATGGGAGAAAAAGTTGTGGTAAGGATGCATATTTATGGTTAGTATTCTTGAGGTCTGCTATGTAGGATTTGGAGTTCGTTTGTAATGTTTCAAAGTCCATAAATTGTCAGTGTTAATGCAAAAACCTAGCTGTGTATGTCAGGTTGACTGGGATGGTTATACAATAGGTTACTATGGTCGCATATTTGAAGCACGCAATAAAACAAAAGGAGGCTCTTTTGAGGTATCAACACGATTTTGGTTCTTGTTGGTTCATAAACAGCAGTGATTCAGTCCTTAATAAGTGTGCTCTTTTTCTTAATCTGTAGGGAGATGAGAAAGAGTTTTTCAAATTTACCTTGGGATCTCATGAGGTGTGTGCAGTTTCTACCTTCTACCTTCTACCTTCTTCTAGTTGTTATATGGACTCTGTTGCTGAGTGTATGAATAGTTTCTTTCTCGATGCTGCATGACTTTGGTGTTCCAGGTAATACCTGCTTTCGAGGAGGCCGTTTCTGGGATGGCTCTTGGTGGTATCAGAAGGTTTGACATCGTTTCTAACGTCTCTCAATCTACATATCATATGTTTTTCATTCATATAGTAAACAGAAACTAACCTCCTTGGATCTTGGTTATCAATTCATAACCATGAATTTTAGAAGAAGATAGATAGTCTCACATACATTGATTATGGTACAATGAATCAGTGTAATAATTAGCTTGCTATTGCAGGTTGGTTGTACCTCCAGAGTTAGGATACCCAGAAAATGACTACAACAAGAGTGGGCCGAGACCAACAACTTTTTCTGTGAGTCTTATTGGTTTATGTATGTATGTGAAGACACATTTTTAATGTTTTCTTTGATGTTGGTGCGCAGGGACAACGTGCATTAGATTTTGTACTCAAGAACCAAGGACTCATAGACAAGACACTTCTCTTTGATGTTGAACTCCTCAAAATCGTACCAAACTGATAAAAACATGGACCATCTACACCTACACTGACGTATATATGTTTTGTCATGTGTATACTTCAACACCACAATTGTATACATTGAACTCAGCTTATATATTCATATACAATGTTCTCATTTACAAGCTTCAAGAACATGTAATGAGTACATACATTCTTTTGTCAAAAACAGATAATTAGAACATGTGATCCTAATCAAAATACCAAAAGAGACGAGTCTACCTAATGTCCTATTTGGCTATTTGCATAGGGTTTGGTATGAATAGGCTTTTAATAATCTCCATCTAATTAGATATGAACACAAACCAGTGTTAGCTTCTGTGGTTTGACTTTATTGCATAGCTGCCAATGTCTGTTCAGTGTCAGAGTCAATCATCAATGTAGACTGAATAAAAAAACAAAACAAGGTGCAGTGAAGCATTGTACAATAGCCCTTGAATGAAAATTTTATTGTTACAAGTTACAAAACCAAGCAATGAGTTTAATTTCACTTCTATATATGTATGTATCAAGAAACATGATACATCTCTTGAACGTTTAAAACTGTCAACAATAGTAATGGGACTCCCCCACGTGCAGTTAATGCATCTACTCACCAGCTAGCTCCGTCTATTTAATTCCCATCTTTCAATTCTAAGCTGCTGCATTTATACATTTTCTCCAACCGATCCTTAAACGTCACTTTCTTCTTACAGATTGTGTTTTGGTTATATCAATCATTCCCTTACCTCTTTCTCTTGCTTTTACTTCCTCACTGTAAGAGACAGACTCCTAGTTCCTTGGTTTTGTGAGAACTGATCCAACATGGTTGTATCAGAGATTAAGTCCCCTTTGAGTTTCTCCGAGACGCCAGGAGGTTGTTCTAGCTCTGCAGTGCATAGGAAGGAGTTGAGTGTGTTCTTTATAGAATCAGATAATAGACGTCTTGCTCTTGGCCGTGGCTATACTGGTGGTACCACTCCTGTTAACATCCATGGCAAACCCATTGCTAATCTTTCCAAAACCGGTGGTTGGATCGCAGCTCTCTTCATTTTTGGTAACTTTTGTACATCTTTTTCTTGAATATCAGTATATAGTTCTACTTGAAGCTTACGTTTTGGTTTGGTTGCAATCTTAGGTAATGAAATGGCAGAGAGAATGGCTTACTTTGGACTATCTGTGAACATGGTGGCCTTCATGTTCTACGTGATGCATAGACCTTTTGAGAGTTCTTCAAACGCAGTTAACAACTTCCTTGGCATCTCTCAGGCCTCTTCTGTTCTTGGAGGTTTCTTGGCTGATGCATACTTGGGTCGGTACTGGACCATTGCCATTTTCACTACCATGTATCTTGTGGTAAGCACTAGAATGAATTGAACTGAGACATGTTTGTGGTCCTGCTAGTATTGATATCTAAAAAGCTAGTTTATGTTTTTGTCTGTGTCCTGTGAGAAGGGGTTGATAGGAATAACACTGGGGGCAAGCTTGAAGATGTTCATGCCAGAGCAGAGCAACTGTGACCAGTTATCATTGCTCTTAGGAAACTGCCAACCAGCCAAATCTTGGCAGATGCTTTACCTCTACACGGTTCTTTACATAACTGGGTTTGGTGCTGCTGGTATAAGGCCATGTGTTTCCTCATTTGGTGCAGACCAGTTTGATGAGAAGAGCAAAGACTATAAGACACATTTAGACCGCTTCTTCAACTTCTTCTATTTGTCTGTCACTCTAGGTGCAATCATTGCCTTCACTTTGGTAGTGTATGTTCAGATGGAACATGGTTGGGGTATGGCTTTTGGAACATTGGCAATAGCAATGGCCATTTCTAATGCTTTGTTCTTTGCTGGCACACCGCTTTATCGGCATAGGTTGCCTGGTGGTAGTCCCTTGACAAGGGTTGCTCAGGTGTTAGTTGCTGCTTTTCGCAAACGCGGTGCAGCTTTTACAAGCAGTGAGTTCATAGGTCTGTACGAGGTTCCAGGCTTGAAGTCTGCTATTAATGGCAGTCGTAAGATCCCTCATACAGAAGATTTCAGGTAAGTTTTATTTGAGTTGCACCTTTGGTATGTTTTTGGATTGGTCTCACATCTTTGATTGTGGTGCACAGATGGTTAGACAAGGCGGCACTTCAGTTGAAAGAAGATGGATTGGAGCCATCTCCATGGAAGCTATGTACAGTAACACAAGTGGAGGAAGTGAAGATTTTGATAAGACTGATTCCAATCCCAGCATGTACTGTAATGCTGAGTCTGGTCCTTACAGAGTATCTAACACTCTCAGTGCAACAAGCTTATACACTCAACACACACATTCAACACCTCAAGCTTCCTGTGACATGCATGCCTGTCTTCCCAGGACTCAGTATTTTCCTCATTCTCTCCCTTTATTACTCTGTCTTCGTCCCTATCACCAGAAGAATCACTGGCAATCCCCATGGTGCTTCCCAGCTTCAAAGGGTATTTACTCAGTACTCACTGTTTCCATCTCTAACCATATCATTCATCACTTGTGGTTTTTATACAGGTGGGCATAGGGCTAGCAGTTTCCATCATATCAGTAGCTTGGGCTGGACTATTCGAGAATTACAGGAGACATTACGCGATACAACATGGTTTTGAGTTCAACTTCTTGATCCAAATGCCTGATCTAACAGCATACTGGTTACTAATCCAGTACTGTCTCATCGGTATAGCAGAGGTTTTCTGCATTGTAGGGCTATTGGAGTTCCTCTACGAGGAAGCACCTGATGCTATGAAGAGTATTGGTTCTGCTTACGCTGCGCTAGCCGGTGGGTTAGGGTGTTTTGCTGCAACCATCTTGAACAACATCGTGAAGGCTGCGACTAGAAACTCAGATGGGAACTCGTGGTTGTCGCAGAACATAAACACAGGGAGATTCGACTGTTTGTACTGGCTCCTCACGCTTCTGAGCCTTTTGAATTTCTGTGTCTTCCTTTGGTCAGCTCATAGGTACAAGTACAGAGCTGTTGAAACAGAGGAAGATAAGAGTAGAGCATATCTTTAAAGACACAAGTTATTTTTTGTTTGGAATGAATTGTACTAAGATTTGTTTGTTTGTAAGAAGACCATAAGAGTAAGTCCTGTAAACGTATCTCTGCAATTTTTCAATGCATCAACCGAGAAACAAAAGGTCAAGAAAGACAGGGAAAATAAAAACATTGTTACACAAAAAAAAAGGCTGAGAGATACTAATCCTAAGACTGTCTAAATATACCTCAGCCCTTTCATATATTGTTGCCTAGATATCACATACTGAGCCAAAGAGTAAACAATGCCTAAAACTCCAAGAAGCCGAACCTGAAACACGTCCGTTATCACCACGGCTGCAAAGCTAAGTGGCAGAGTAAGCATCGGCGAAGCGTCTGACTGTTTACTTGTGTAACTCCACACGTACCTGTTGAATATAATGTGACTTGGTGCTGTGAGTATTAGGAGAGCCAGGTTCTTCACCGCAAAGAACCATTCACGTCCTCCAATTTCTATTCCCCATCCTGTGTTTCCACCGAACCAAACTTCTTCCCATACGGAGTAGAGAGAGGATAAAGCCAAGTATGTTGATATGGCTAGTATAACCGGGAAGTATCTTTGTTTATCGCCGAACCCAGATAAGAGATCAGAGTCTTGGTTCAGGAGAAGTAAGATAGGAGCCAGGAAGAAGATAGCATGGCTTGAGCCGCCTGCGATGTGGATGTTGAGGATTAAGCATATAGCAAAGCACACGACGGTGGCAACGTTACCTACCGCTGGCATCCATGCCGCTCCTTCTTCTGACATTTTCTCTATTGCAAAGCTTTGGACCGATGTGGCTCGGCGTTGCTGCATCAACCTCATCCGTGTTGGGAACATCCCCCTTGCGCCGCCTTGGGTTTTTGACTGAGCACTGCCCTCGGAGAATTTCTCGCGCAAAAGCGAAGTGAGCTCAAACTTGATCAAGAGAGCTATGAGCATAAATATCGCTGCATAAAGACCTAGAAGAGATGTTCTTGCACCTTCAATCGCCAACATTGTTGTGACTTTCTTATCCTCCTCCCCTGCATCCCAACCCCAGGCAACATTATCACTGAGAGTTTTAATTCTGACCTGCCCTTCTAGCAAATATGTCACTGGAAATAGAGCCACGAGAAGAGCAAACACCCAGGGAAGCAGTTTTGTGCTCGAGGCAGATGGAAAATGGGTGAAGATGACAAAAACTGAGGCACACACCATTGTTATAATAATCAAAACATGTAGAACAGCAGCTTGTAGAAAGAACTCTGCAGATATGTAAACACCAAGAGCTAAACCCATGACAACGGAATAAAATGCTCTCAGTTCCACCACGTATTTGATCGGAATTAGAGATGTGGCAGCAGCAAGAATCAACAGGAGTGACACAATTAACAACCAAGACGGCCAAGTCGGCTTGGAAGCCATGAATCCGTAGATGGAAATGTCATCAGCTGACTGACGAGCGGCCTTGATCATTTCTGAATGGTAACTCCATGTCATAGGCATCGGTGGCTGCATCAGAATAAACATGCATCCAGTTGCCACTACCAATACCAAGCTTCTGTTAGCTGACTGCAAAAAATAAGAAAAGAAAATTGATCAATATTCTTCTTCTCATGTTTTATTTAACTCCATGGTGTAACCTCTGAGGGTAATGGACAGACTCATAATATGTTAAATGACCTCATATGACCCAAGAACTAGAGGCTTGCTTAAGAAATGTTTTGACTCTAGGTCCCCTAAGTCCCCCCTACGGATCTTGTAAGAGAACACTTTCTTAGGTAGCATGACTGGCTTGACTAACAACTGGAATATGGTTCCTTTTCTAGATAACCAGACGGAAGATACAACAAACGAAACAAGAAAATAGTGAACAGACATACCAGGACATGGGAAAAGTGGAGGGCAACAATTGGTATACAGGCCAGACCAATTAAAACGATGCAGAAACCAAGAAGCAAGCCATCAGAGGGAGGTCTTCCATTCCACCACTGTAGAGCATCGAAGATGGTTTCCCGGCAAGGCCAAACAGAGATAGCAACAACTACGGCATGAGCATAACCTTGCCATGGTTTCATTTTAGAGGCAGATTTCGACTTCTCCCTGCACATTCCATCAATAGAGTCAAATATAACCAATGTTAAAGTTCAAGATGAGATGATATTTGTGAAAGTTAAAATGCCTAGTACATACTTGTATAGCAGCAAGGGAGGGGAAACGGCCAGTAATAGAGCTGCAGACACCCATACAACTGATTTTGATGATAGGAAGAGCATAGCCAACTTTGCTGAATACAGACACGTCAAGATCCAGACTGCCTTAGATCCAATTCGTTGATCAGCAAATAGTCTCCTTACAACAGCCAATCCAATTAGCGACGTCAAGATAACCATGTAACTAGGGTACATCACATCGTCTTCCATTCCATAATAGTATATGCTTGAGTAATTGAAAAAACGGTCCTCAATGTAACACAGCAATAATGCGTGGGCCACCATACCAGCTTCAGTCAGGAAGTGGAACTTTGCTGGGAGAAGAACAAGACCAGGGATGACCATGGCTATGATAATGTTAGCCACTATAAGCTTACAGAATGACTTGAGGAACATGCCGGCTAACCATATGTTCAAATCCCAGTAATTGTGCATTACGAACCATATAACCATTAAGCTTCCAAGAGCAACGAATGCAAAGTAAGAGGGCACACTTTTCTTTGTAACAAAACGAGCAAAATAAAGCCCAGCGACTGCAGGAAGCGGAGTAAACTGCAATATAAACAGAGTAAAATTTCATTGTTACTATAGCGTTGGTCATATATCTAAAACAGGGCATTACAAATGAGCGAAACAATATATTCCAAGGTGTCAACTTTAAGAAACGAAATTTCATAGCTGAACACATGCTATACTTGAAAGCGGGAAACAAGACTACTGTGATGATGTAAGCTGCCACATGCATGTCAACTGTCTTTTTAAGTACGAAGCAAAATCCATTGGATACCTACTTATTTAATTGGAATCCTAATTTAATTACAGGAACGACCTAGTATCAATAACGAAAGTAACAGAAGCTGTGCAATTGGTAGCAAAATACTTACCAGAAGTGGGAATCCTACAACGATAGCTCCTGCAGCACTCACAACCACAGCCAAAGCAGTGAAAACAGCTGAGCTAAAACCACCCGAGATCATTCCAAGAACTGAAGCACCAGCGCCAGCAGCACCTCCAAGCAAAGTCGTCGTCACCAAAAGATAATTCAACGGAGGAGGCACTTGGATATACTTCCCAAAAGACCGAAACACAACTCTAATCTCCAAACAAATCACAACCACAACCATAGCAATAGCCCCATTCACAATCCGAATGCTCTGCAGCTGATGAGAATCCTTAGTAACCCACCAAAGCCCACCTCTCGTCGACGCGTAGAGCTGAAACAGGAACGGGATAAAGAACAGAAGCAGCAAATCGCTAACAGTAGCAGCTGATGTGAACACAACAGAGTAATGCGACGCCACGTGGAAGAGAAGCGGCATGAAGATCAAATTCAAAGAAAGGAAACAACTTTCGAGAGGTCCGAGGATAAAGCTGTCCTCAGGAACCTCTCCTCCATGGTACTTGGCTTCACTCTTGGTCTTAAACGAAGAAACCCTAGGAATCGCGAAAAGCCAATAGAACACGCAAGCGAACACGAGGTAATAGTAAGACGAGTTGTTCATCCCCACGGCGGAGATTACCGCCCAGGTGAAAAACGATGAAGCAGTGAAAGGCACACACGCGAATAAAAGCCGTTCCAGAGCGACGACGATTGAAGGATTCTCGATCTGAAGCCACTTGAACTGAAGAGAACTCCAGCATCCAATCAAAAACGTCGTCTCGGCGCAGAGAAACGCCGCGAGGAGGCCGAGAGTAACTGAACCGAAGGAGGAGAAGAGAGACGACGAGAAGAAGAAGGAGATCTGAGCTGCGAGAAGCGACATCCATACCCCCAAGAACCCTCCGAACTTGACGTTAAGCGAATCGACGATGTAGGAGATGAGGAGTCCGATTGTGAGGGTAATAACCACCGGAGCGCCGCCGAGGTCGAGGAGGAAGGCGGCGCAGGGGGTTAAAGCGATGGCGACGCGTGCGTTGTATGCGAATGAGGAAGGAGAGAATCGAGAGTTGGTGGATCGAGAAGTGGTGTTGGCTCGATCGGTGAAGGTTCTGGTCATGTGGGGAGAGTAATTGGAGGGAGATGGTGATGATGAGAGAGTTGGTTCGCCGGAGGGAGAGGTTATGTGTGGACGGAACAGCCGCGGATTTAGCTCCGGTGGCATCATCGTTCGCACGTGTGCTGATCTCTCTCCGGTCACTACTGATGAGGGAAGGATCTGTGTGAGTTTGAGTTTTTTTTTTTTTGAGGAAACGGTGACGTGTCGGGAAGAGTAGCAGCCGTTGGATCTTGTAAGTGGGTCCGACGAGTGTTTAGTTTTCGTTGGTCCACGTATACAGAGTAGTGATGACTAAAGGATAGTGAAACGCTGTCGTATCAGCATGTATTCATGTGACAAGACAAGTCCAAACTCTCTTGGTTTTTTATATAACGCCAATTATAGGAAATATTTATCAATATATATTTTAAAAAATTTGAAAGATTCAAATTATCTTAATTAAAATTTTATTGATTTTTTAAGAAAATATATAATATTATATACTTTTGTAAGTATATTATCTTAAATAATAATTTTATATTATTTTAAACTGAAATTTTTATATTTATTATTGACTGATTACGCATTTAATTCTATAGAGTAGATTAAACCGGAACCATTTTACCATAAATAATTTAAGTTTGGAATATTTTCTGATTAATATTAAGGGTGAACCGATCTTCTGTTACGAGTTTTTATATTAGTCGAGTAGTGAATTTAGTCTCAATTCAATACTAACTAGGTACATGCAGAACTCCAACATATTACCACTAGATTATTACTGCTTAGTTAATTTTAAAAAAAAATGTAAAAGATTTCAATGATTTATAATTATTTATAGAAGATTGCTCAACTCTGAACAACAACAAAAGAGAGACGATTTATTGAACATGACTTGATGATTGAGATGAACTTTATTGTATTCGATTTACATATTTGTAACGAGTGTTTTATTTTTCTCTTTATTCATTATTTCCCCTTCTCTCGAGTCCCATGCATGAAGTAACGGTGGCTTTATCGCCTAGAATGCAGCTCATGCAGCTCCCACGTCGGAATCTTCCGGCTAACAAACTTGGAAACAACGGCCGCCTCCAAAATCTTCACCGCTTCTTCATTCATTACCGACCTCGGCGTCTTGTACTGACTCATAGAAGAGCCACGAGACACGAAGAAACTCATAACCTCATCAAAGACCCCACTCCTAACAACCTTGATCTCAAGCGGTCCAATGTTCTTGTCATTCCTTCGTATAAATCTGTACACGGAGTCCAAAGACTCCTCGACCGTGAAGCAGCATTCCTCCATGACCTCCTGGTCGGGCTCGACCTTCACGTCCTTGGCTTTGCTTCCTAGTTCCCAGTAGAGCACGTAGTGTCCTGGAAACGAGGAGGTATCCTCACGGCTAGTGAAGTCAGTGAGCATTAGGTCATGTGGCTCAAGTAGGAGCTTAGCGTTTGTCACTGCCTTGAGAAGATCTTCTTCGTATGTCTTCTCCATGTCGATGCTTAGAGCAACTTTTTGTCTTCCCACGAAACGAAACTGTGGTGCATTGTTGTAGTAACCAGTCACTCGTAAAACGTCACCCACACGGTACCTATACAGACCTGTAAGTTATATATACACATATTGTGAGAAACAAACTAGGAAGTTCTATTTGATCAATTATATTTTAAAATAAAAAAATTAATTTTGTTAAGTCAACGTATAAAATAGAGCTTAAATTATCCAGACGTTAAAAAATGTAGAGTTTAAATTTTTAAATTTTTAATAAGAGTCTTGAAATTAAGCCCTATATTATTTTTTCAAAAAATAAACATATATAGATGGAACTATTTATTATAAAAACTATATTATTACTTTTAAATATAGCTTTTTGGAAAAAAAATCTAGAAATAAAAAACTAGATTTTTTTGACTATGGTAACTTTAATACAATTAATATTTATTTTAATATAGAGACTTACCAGAAAAAGTTGTTACCACAGGTTCATAATCATGTCCAATTTTAACATCAACAAGATCAACGACCACATGATTCTCTACGGGACCATGACCAGTTTCTTGATGGTCTTTCTTGATTTCCAAGAACTCAAAGTATGCCATACTTGGGATGATGGTGTAAGACACATCATAAGGCTTGCTCAAAGGATCTATATTGACACCTATGGCACATTCAGAGGTGTTGTATAACGATGAAACTAAAGGAAGACCACCACAATAAAATTCCAGCAATGGTATATACTGTGCCATGGAACCAGTAATGATGGCATCAATGCATTTTGCTTTTGGCCATAGTCTCTTCACTATTCCCTCCCATGATCTTTTACAACATTCTTGCTCGATCAGGCTCGCTAGGTTAGGGTTTGGAGCGGTGAGGAGCTTAGAGACCCCTGACAGACAATGAGCGTCTGTGATCCAGTCGCTGACACGGCCTGTCCTTATGTTGGAGCATAACTCACTCCAGTGATCTTCCAGGAACTTGATTACTTTGAGGAAGGAAGAAGCAAATGATGCACCAAGGCGAGATACATTTTCTCGTTGTAGAAGCCCACAAAGCAACTGGCAGTACATGCTCTGGGTAGTGTCTTCACAAGTAGTAATTGCATGCGGGCTTATCTGTACTTTATCCCTATAAATCATATAACATCACACAATGAGAGGACGCCTGGACAAAACCAAATGAAACATTCATCTATAATCCCTAAGTTTTTTAAGAAAATAACGTAGACATAAGAGTAATTCCAATAGCTCAGAAGTTCTCAAAATACATATATATATGTATACATTTGTATTAGTATTTAATTGCGGAATTCTTAATTTTATGGAAAATCTAACCCAATTTTTTTTTTGCAAAGATACTTTAAATAGGTTTTCCGTAAAGCTAAGAACCACATAACTAAATACTAATATAAATGTATATATATGTTTTTGAGAATTCCAGATCTAGAAAACCGTATTAGAATTGCTCTAAATCTTCAAATTTGTAATAAATAAAAATTTATCAAAATGTTTTTAAAATCACCGATAACCACCAAAATTTCAAGGCCGGCCTTGCACACAATTAATAGACACTAGCAGCACCAAGGAGCCCGTTCAAGAGTAATATGGGAGCAATTGTTTACCAGTGTAATTTGCTCATGCTTTTCAAAATACAAGTTATTATAGTCGTGACCATTAATCCAGAGGCTGAGTCGCTTTCACTGACCACAAAATAAAACAAGAGAGATTTTCCTTCACTAATCCCTTCGAATTGCCTGCAAATAGTATCAAGAACGAGTTATGTTTACTTACTATTTTTTGGAATTAACAAAACAAGACACAACTTGGAGTTTGAAACTCATTACTTGGAGAGGATAGGACTGAAGAGAGATGAACACAAGATCCTCTGTTCCAATTCTTCTGCTGTCAAAGGTAACAGCTTTGGAACTCCTCCTGAAGTACCTGAGCTGCAAAAATAAAACAATTTATTGATTCTTTACATATTATATCCTTCAAAGAGATAATGATCAAAATAGACTTTAAAATTTTTTTTCTCCAAATTAGCATTCAAAGAGAAAATTAATTAAAATAGACTTTATTTAAGGGTGTAAATATACATTTATAGTCCTTAGTTTAACTATCTAGACTTAGGGTTTAAAGTTATAGGGTTAAGTTTTGAAGTTCAGGTTTAAAATTAAAAAACAATATTAAAATTTTTAAAATAAATAAAACGTCTATTTTGATCATTTTTTCTTAAAATCTATTTTTGTGATAAAAATTTCAAAAATGTATGTTTGAAAGATTTTTCTTATTATATACTTCAATCTTTTTTGTATGGTTAAAATATTAACAAACTCATGTTTCAACAAGTTTTGAGCCAAACTTCCTCTAAATGTTTTTTTTTTTTAAATTGCAAAACCAAAAAGAGGAATTAAGAAGCTGCATGTGGCTGGTCAGTAATGTTAATGCCTTGGGAATTAGTACAAAAAAAACAATCTATTGATTGGTACTATCTCAATTTTTGGCAGGTTCTATCTATTTGCTCTTTTGAGCTCTTTGTGGCACCTACTGGTGATTTCTTTTTTTTTGTTTATCTAAGTTTTTAGAAGCTGGTTGTTTGAACTATTCTTTATTATGAAATAAAACAAAACAGTGTTAAAAAAAGAAGAAGCTGCATGTGGCCAAACCCACATGAAGTTTCATAAGAGCATGGATTTCAAGGCTCTTCTAAGACTCTACTCAACACTTATTTCTTTCTAATCTTGCATTAATCTCCAGAGGTTTTAAGATTCAAAAGGGTACCTGGCCAAGAGAACAGTGAAGGGTCGATCACAGAGGAGATTATAGGACTCTCCATTAGCAATACGATCACTATAGGAGCGACAATCTTCGTAGGTCACAATAGGTAGGTTCTTCTTGAAGCTTTGCTTATCGATTTGACCGTTGAGGAAACCACTAAGAGCATCCACATTGATGAACCCCCTCCTTGGGGTTCACACAAATAAAAAAATAATTTTTTTTTTATTTTCGTTTATTTAAAAAAAAAAAAAAAATTTTGGACCAATCATATGTTGACACGTGGTGAACCCGGGTTCATTGGGGTTCATGGCAATGAACTTTTGGAGAGAGGGGTTCATAGATTTGCGTGTGAACTCCCCTCTTGATCCCCTCTTGATCCTTTGATGGGGATGCTCTAAGGTACTCGGTTTGAGCGTTACGTGAAAGTATTGCTTCCAACACTGAGTCTTGTATCTTCCTTGCGTTACTGGTCACATCCTCAAGCACAGACAGACAGGCCTTTTGGTTCGTTGGATCAAACTTTGGCAACATGATTTGCTACTTTCGATTGTCTGCAACAACAACCAAAAAAAAAACAAGAAACCCTAATCATAGCTTCTATATATGTTAAAGCAAAGTCTTATCACTTGTTACTTACAAAAGAGTGAAGAGCAAAACCTCTGTTCTTGCGAAGCCAATGAGATCTAATCTCTTCTCTTTACGTTCGATAACACAAACAAAAAAGTGTAAAATCTATTTGTGGTTGGGGTCGTCCGGACCACATCAGGTGTCAACTATGCCTTTTTGTGTCATTACATTAGGTAATCTTGTAAAATAACAACCAAATAAATAAAAAAAGAGTTAAAACCATGTGGTCTGGAGGATACAACATGGATCACGTGGTACTGGGGTTCTCATGATAGTGACATGTCTGATCCGTATAGCGCATTTGGTTGGACCGCAATGCTCAACCAGTCCCCCTCAGGGAAGCTCCAACGGTAGGTTGTCGGAAGAGTTCTTAAATTAAACAAAATGATAAAATGATAAAAACATGAAAAAGAAAGAGTAAAAGTTCTCAAATCAACTCTTTTGAGAACCGATTGTGAAATCACTTTGTTATTTTTTCGACAGGTTTTAATAAATAAATATATAATTATACTATTGTTTTTCTTTCAGAACCTCTCACACTTCTTACTGTGTTGCTACTCGCATGAGTTTGAATTGCGTAAGAGATCTCTAATATAAAATTCTATTTTTTGTCTCAAAAATGAAGTAAAATGAAATATAAAGTAAAAATGTTCTAATCTTATTCCATTTCTAACTTCATAATGGAGTAATGAACAAATTAAAAATAGATTATTCTATTTATTGAGTAAACTCCATTATAGAATAAGAAATAGAATGGAGTTGAAACATGTTTTATTCTATTTTTTAACTCCATTTTAAAATAAAAAATGAAGTTGGATTAGAAATGCCCTAAAAAGATTAAAAAGCAAACAAGAAAAAGAGAGATAATTATATGCTAGGTAAAGTCACCTAACTATTATTGTAAACGTTTTGATTAAGCCACATCGTTTATTACGGATGTAATGTTAATAATTCATATGTTTTCAGAAATTGTATGTAATTTTCCCAAAATTTACACCCTAACTTTCCAGTATATATTTTTCATTTGTTAATAACAATTTAACATTGTTTTATTTGATTAATTAAATTTATTGGATAATAAGTTACCAATTTTTCCCTAAAATGCTTCAACCTTTTAACATATAGAGTTGACGAACACTAGTACTATAGGGCGTTGAACATTAATAGTTTTTATCTGAGTTATTGTTGGGCAAACGGCCTAATTCATATCCAAAGTCTTTTCCAGTTTCCATATGTTTAATATATATATATATATATATATATATATATAGATCAAATGCACTATTTTATAAATACATATCTAAAATTTTAAAAATTCAAATATCAAAATTTCTATTTAATTATTTGGCAAAATCATATTCACCAGCATGTTCGAACGGCTTATATTTTTCCTTTGTAACTTCACTTTAGACCTTTGGTGTTGCAAAAGATGAACATTTTTTTTAATAATCCGGTGTTTCCTGACTTCATCAAAGTGAGTCTATATTAGCGGCGAGTGTCTGTAGCTTACACTATCGACCGGATTACATTTCGGTCCGTTGAGGGAATGTTAAATTTTACTCCCAAAGATCAACGGGATTCGAACCCGCATCCGTATTGGGGCTAAAGTTCCCTCAAAACCACTAGATCGTCCTCGCTTGGTTCAAATGATGAACCGTTGTGGTGTTTGCAAAGGACATTCTATAGCCAGTGCCCATTAGTGTTACATATCTGGCTGCTAGTGTAGAATAAGCTCTTCTAGTTCAACACATCTTCATAAGAGCAACTCTCCATTTTATAGACACATGAAAGACTTATAGAACATGACTTAACTATTGTAATAGACTTATGTATTCGATTATGTTATCGTGTCTCTTATGTGATAAAGTATATATATCGATGTTATTTATATGTAATTATAAGCAAAGTCTGTCACACGTTAAGTGACTACGGTTTTATCGGCCAGAGTGCATCTCACGTGGCTCCCACGATGGAGTTTTCGTGCTAAGAAACTCGGAAACAACTGCCTCTTCCAATATCTTCAACGCTTCTTCACTACTCACCGACCTTGGAGTCTTGTACTGACTCACAGAAGAGCCTCGAGCCAGAAACAAACCCATGAGCTCATCAAAAGCGCCACGCCTAACGACCTTAATCTCAAGAGGACCAATGGTACCATCATTGTAACGTAACTTTCTATACACAGAGTTGAGAGACTTCTCAATGGTGAAGCAGCATTCTTCTAAGACCTCACGGTGTGGCTCGACTTTCGCGTCCTTGAGTTTTCTCCCGAGCTCCCAATAGATCACGTAGTGTCCTGGAAACGAAGATGAATCCACACGGCTAGTGAAATCGATGAGCATTAGGTCATGTGGCTCGAGTAAATGGGTTGCGTTTGTTACTGCCTTGTGCAAGTCTTCTTCGTAGGTCTTATCAATGTCCATGCTTAGAACAACTTTTTGTCTTCCTACGAAATAAAATTGTGGAGCGTTGTTGTAGAAACCAGTCACTCGTAAAATATCTCCCAAGCGGTACCTATACAAACCTGAAAAATCATACACAGGTTTTATGACACACGTCATGATAAAAACAATCAAAATGTTTATTATATATATCTTCATTTAACAAAAAAAACCTTAATTTTCTTTGAAACAAGACTGCAAAAATTTCTCTTTATAGTAATTTTTTTTCTGACACATCTCTTTATAGTAATTAATTTTCATTCATAAAGATAGCATTAAATCATTTTTCATAAGTAAAACAACTAAAATGAAACTTTTTTGAATATGACAAATCTTTCAAATAAACTTTTTTGAAATTTTTGTCATAAAAATAATTTTTAAAGAAAAAAATGACCAAAATAAATCTTTTTATTTGAAAATTTAATATATATTTTTTTTAATTTTAAACCTCACCTTAATAACGTCACCCCATAACTCTATATCCTAAATTTAATTGAGTTAACCAATGGGTATAATTATATATTTATACATTTTAATAAAATTTATTTTGATCATTTTTCTTTTTAAAAATTATTTTGGTGACAAAAACTTTTTAAAATTTATTTTAGGTATTCATCTTTTGAATATTGACACTTATTTTGAAATTGACAGATAGAAGAGAAACTTACCAGAAAATGTTGTGATGATAAGTTCATAGTCGTGTCCAATTTTAACATCGACAAGATCGACGACCTTAGGGTTCTCTCCGGGGCCATGACCAGTTTCTTGATGGTCTTTCTTGATCTCTAAGAACTCAAAGTACGCCATACTAGGAACAATGGTATACGACACATCACAAGGCTTGCTCAGAGGATCAACATTAATGCCGATGAAACACTCAGAGCTTCCGTACCAAGATGAAATCAATGGAAGACCTCCTCCATAGAACTCTAGCAATGGAATGTATTGTACCATGGAGCCAGTAACAACAGCTTCTATACATTTTGCTTTTGGCCATAGTCTCTTCACTATTCCATCCCATGATGTTTTACTGCACTCTTGCTCGATCAAGCTCGCTAGGTTAGGGTTCGGAACGGTGAGGAACTTAGCGACCCCTGAAAGACATTGAGCGTCTGTGATCCAGTCGCTGACACGGCCTGTCCTTATGTTGGAGCATAACTCACTCCAGTGATCTTCCAAGAAGTTTATTACTTTGAGGAAGGATGAAGCAAAAGGTGCACCGAGGCGAGCTACGTTTTCGCGTTGTACAAGTCCACATAGAAGTTGGCAGTACATGGCTTGAGCTGTGTCTACACAAGTTGAAATCTCGTGCGGGCTTACCTGTACTCTATCCCTGTAAATCCGTATAACAAATACATAAACAAAACTAGTAGGCAGTAGCACCTAGGAGGATAAATCGGACGCTTCTGTCAAGCTAGATGGTTCCAACTTAAAACAAATTGGTAATTAGTGGAGTGGTCCATCTATCTTATATATTGCTATGGATCATTTCAACTACCGATGTGAGACATTTGTTCCTAATACGTCCCGTCAATCTAGGAATGTTTGCGTAATGATCAATGGACCGACTCTAGAATGGATCAATAATGAATTGGATTGTTTGGATCGGATTCTGATACCATGTTAAGCTATATGGACTTACAATTTAAAACCAGTTGGTGATAAATGGAGTGGTCCATCTATTTTATATATTGCTAAGGATCTTGCCAACTAGTGATGTGGGACATTTGTTCCTAATAACTTTCACCTATGTTTATGTAAATTACTTTCTTTTTTAAATTTAAGGGTATAAAAAAATCTTTCACTTGGACATGTTCAGGACCGGCCTTAGCTTCAGTGGAACCCTAATTGAAAGAGTGAATGTAAAGCGGGAGTTAAATTTCGTTGATTACCAGAGAAATATGTTGCTTGGGTTCACGCTTTTTAGAACACAAGTTAACATAAACCTGACGATCAACCCAGAGGCAGTCTCGCTTTCTCGGGTCACGAAATAGAACATGAGAGATTTTCCTTCGGTTAGCCCTCTTATGTGCCTGCAAGCAGTAACAGCAAAAGGGTTTAGGGTTTAAGAAACTCTTTTTAAATAAAGCAAGAAGAAAAAAAATGTAGAGTTTGGAACTCTTTACTTGAAAACTAGAGGTGCATAGAGGGATGCAAACAGTATCCTCTGTTCCATGTCCTCTGCTGTCAAAGGAATTAGCTTTGGATATCCTCCTGAAGTACCCGTGCTGTAAAGAACAAACGCTTCCTTAAGTTTTTACATATTTTATACTTCAGTTTAATGCACATTATTGAAGATTAATATAAGTCATGTAACTTTTTTTATAAGTCATTTTTGGTTATGTATTAAAGACTAGGTTTCTAAGGCTATCCGCATCAAGAGTTTATCAACTAGAGTTTCTCATCCTTTATATATATTATTATGAGAGAGTTTCTCAAAAACTCGAGAGACTCATATAGAATCTCTTAAATGAGAGACTATCGATTAAGCTTCTTAAGCATTTTGCGAAACTCTACTACCATAATATTAATATACATGGTGTGAAATTCTAGTTGAGATAGACCTCCAATAATGATGCTCTAAATCTCTTACAAAATTCTTTAAAATTGTTTTAGTTATCCCAAAGCATAAACTTGTTTTAGTTATCTCATAGCAGAAAAACATTGTCTCCATTTCCAGATCAAAACAAAGTGTGTGTTTTTATCTTTTGGTAAGGTGTGTTGTTTTGAAGATACCTGGCCAAGAAAAGACTGATGGGTCGATCACATATGAGATTAGAGGACTCTCCATCAGCGATACGATCAATATAAGAGCGATAATCTTCGTAGCTCACAAGGGGTACGTTCTTCTTGAAGCTTTCCTTATCGAGTTGACCGTTCAGGAAACCTCTAAGGTACTCGGTTTGAGCATTACGTGAAAGTATTGCTTCCAACACGGAATCTTGAATCTGCTTTGCGTTACTAGTCACATCCTCAAGAACGGACATGCAAGCAAATGGGTTTGTTGGATCGAACCTTGGCAACATGGTTTGCTACTTTTTGATTACCTACAACGTACGACAGTAACAAAAAAACAAAACCCTAATTAAATTCTCTCGCTTATAGGTTAAAACAGCAGAGTCTTTGTTACTTGTGGTACAAGAAAGCGCTTCGAGAGGAGACCTATGTTCTAGTGAGGTAGATGAGCTGTGGCCTCTCTATCACTCTACGCTTGGAGACTTTAAAGGAGATGTTGGATAAAACATACAAAGGGTGTGGTGTGGTGAAATGTTCGTGTGCCCGGAAGCTCTGGATGAGTTTCGGATTGATATTAACAAAAACATTTTTCATTATCTATGTATCAGCACAAACATAAACCTTATGATACGACCGATAAAAAATGTTGCCAATTTTTTGGGAAGCATGTAATGCATTGTCCTGAAAACTCTCTATGAAGAAAAGAAACATCAATAAATCTTTTAAGTGAAAACAAATTTGGATAAATGTTTGAGTTGAACCGCAAACAATTTCGGAAATTTGCTATACCGGTTCGTGTTTCCTACTAAGCAAAAGCATTGAACCGAAGAGTTGTAAGAGCAGTCGCACACAAATCATTGAACCGGTGGTGATAGCTTAAAACGATTCATGATCTAGTAGCCGTCACACCGACCCACTTATGCTCATGTGGTGATTAGGTTTAGGATCTAAGCCGAGTTATTTGTTAGATTGTTGTTATATGTCATAGACGGTTTCATGTAGCAACCAATTCTAAAATATGGCCTGACTTTCCTTTGAACTTCACTTTGGGCCATAGTTTTTTTTTCCAACTTGGGGGGGGGGGGGGTATCTGCACTGAGGTCCAACTAATCTCCAACCAAACCCGAGGTCCAACTAATCTCCAACCAAACCCGAACTGATTCCGGTCCGAAATGTAGAAATACCCGAATACGTACTAAACCTCTATACCAAAATATCCGAAAATCTGAAATATCCAATTCGAATCCGAATGTCCACCCTAGTGGTGACGACAAGTCCGGCTCCTGATTTTTTAATGAGTTCTAAAACATGATCCCATTTTTTTCTAGTCGAAGCAAATGCAAACTTAGTTTCTAACATGACCGAAGAATTTACGCCTTGCCTCAAGTTCTCCTCTTACCAACAAGCTTTGGTCCTTTGTTTGAACTTGAACTTGGGTTATTATGGGTGCACAACATGATTTTTCAACATGTTCTAGCAGAATTTTTATATTTTTGCAAACGAAAATTACAATATAAATAATTTTTACATGTGCAGAGGCCTCATAGTGTCTAACCTGGCTTCGCCCCCTGTATATGAGTATTATTGAGACAAATTATACAAAGAAGTAAAGATGCACGTACACGTACTTGGAGAAGTGTAAATAATCCATCCACTGTCCACATAATATGAATTGCAATCTTCATGTGCATGCAAAGATAATCATTGTAACGTATTTGGGGAAGTTCCACTCGGGACGGAATCAACGCAAAGCAGCCGCAAATTTTGAAATTTCCGAAGCCGAAAGCCTGCTAAAAGTATCTTGTCATAGATACCGTACGTCCAACTCAAGATATTCTTGAAAAAGAAAGATTATGTTTAGCAAACAAAGAATGTCTATGTGAAAATTTGTGTCGTGTAGTGATATACTTAAATTTTGGTTAAAGAATAATTGGAAAGATTTAATATTGGGAATTTGGGATTGACAGGTGAGTAGACTGGGTCCTAGGATCTGGATGGAAGATGGCCCTCAAAAATACATACACACTTGACGTAACCAAAGTGGAAAGGGACCCATTTCACTTTGTGCATGCGCAACTCTCAAGGAGTGTGATTTTTCTACATCATCTCATGAGTCGTATATATCTCAATTATATCAACCCACTCCTATTTTAGAATAAGACCAATCCGAACAAAAAATGTAAATAAAATAAGTCATTTAATTATATTTTAGTAACCAAAAAAATCGAAGCTCAAGGCCCATATTTTTATTCGGATTAACCAAAAGAGAAAACTAGTGTACTTAAGTCAGGGGCGGATGCACATGAGAGCTAGGGGGTCAGCTGACCCCTATAAATTTTAATAATGTACAATAATTTTTTGAGAGTTTGTAATGTTTGACCCCACGTAAAGTTTCTCATTGACCCCTGTAAAATCTAAGCACCCGTAATTCCAGTTTTGAAAAAACACAATTACTTGAACATTTAAATATAACCCAAATCTAAATGAATAATTCAGGCCATATTATATGTGCTTAGCTAAAGTTAAGAACCGTGTACATGTTAAAAAGTTAAAATGTTTACTAAAACTGATTTTCTTGCTAAATCTTTATTTATCGGAGTACTAAAGTTACGTCTACTTATCTTTCTTTTCTATTGTATAGGATATATAGATTTTAAAAATGTCTTTCAAATATATTAAAAGAATTTCACGTCAAAAATATATTAAAAGAATTTCTAATTGATATTATCTTTAGATTGTTAAGTAAAAACATTTAAACTAAAAAAAAACTAAACATACTAAATAAACATTGAATGTGAAAGTAACTCATATATAAATTGCTAAATAATATCTATGGGTATATTTTTAAAAACTAATTAAAATATTTAGTATAAATATTTTTAATTTTGTTTCATTAATCAAAAATATTTTATAAGATTTTCAAATATATATATATATAGTAACAAGTCTTTAAATTAATGATATATTTTTATATTTAGTATATTGTACAACCTTAAAATAATATATTGATGACCCCAGTCTAAAAAAATTCTGACTTAGGTCATTGTTTATGTATGTTTAGACATGCAGTACGTTTCAGATAAACATATACGATAGATGCTATTTTGTAAACTCATAACGAATGGTGCAAGTAATGTAGAATATATGTAGAAATATTCTCCAACGATCACCAGTAAGGCCAATCAAAATGGAGGTAGGATAATGAAAGTGTTGTGTTTTAAGTCTATCTTTGGTGGGCCAAAGCTCGATCTAAATCTAAATATCAGGTTTGCTTGTCTTACTATCACATGTATCAATAAATAAATAACATAAACCTCAAATAATTAAAACTCAACCATTCATCATTCATAGATGATTCATGCACAGAAGAGGACACGCGAATAATATGTGGAAAGATAAGTCTCCGACTTACAGCTGTTCTTTAAATGATTAGCGACTACGATATTCGTCGTGATCATCTGTGAGACTGTGATTGTTCGAGGAGCACACTAAAACCAAAAGGAAAATTTTGTTTGGCCATACCTACTGAATGCTTAGGGCACGTGCATCGGAGGTAATTATTTTGAGTTTCTAAACACTTTTTTTTTCATTTTTGTATTTATTCGATTTAAAAAAAAATTGGAACCAATCGCAGACCGCCACATGTCGTGGAACCTCGTCTTAAAAACTCACAGTTACTGTTCCTTATTTGATACTTTATGTGATCGGTTACTAAAATTATGGTAGAGATCCGCATTGATAAAGTTGTTAAGAAACCCCATTATCTCTCGTGATAATGGTGGTCTTATATATCTTTCGTTATATACTTAGAGCATCCACAATGGTGTTACCCATTGTGAATCCTTAACTATTCACTTTTTTTTTAAATCAACTAATCGCGGGCTGCCACATGTCGCGGAGACCCGCAAACAGTGTAAGGATTCCTTAAAAATCGATCCTTATTTAGAGATTTTAAAGATCGAATCTTTAACTATTGGTGGAATACACTAATTATTTAATTTTTTTTTTAAGGATCCCTTTAAAGACCCCCCGTTGGAAGTGCTCTTAGGGCATGATTATCGGCATATCTTAGGATATATCTTAGGTAATTATGGTAATTAATTTAAATGGAAATTAACCGAAATTGTCAAGGACGCTCTTAGCTAAGATGTTTTTTTACGCGTCCTTCGGTGATACGTGGCGTTATAACAATGGCCGATGAGAATGATGAGGGAAAAAACGATTTGGGTTTCCATTTTCTCTTCCGCCGTGATCTCGGCGTTTCTCGCGGTGAATTACTTCGTGGTCGGCGAGATTGGGAAGAAAGTTATGTCTTTAGGCTTTGTCGGATTATTGGGCTCGGTCGTGTCGGGTTCATGGCTTAGACGACGGCAATGGATTAGAATCTGCAGAGGAGCGAGAGAAGGCGAAGGGACGAATCTATTGTCATCATTATTTTGGGTTTGTGTATTCCACTTGTTTTTGAATTCAAGTTTTCCTTGTAATATAGAGTTATTGATGATAGGATTAGGTGACTTGTAACGTTTTGTAACGTTTCAGATTTAAGCCTTTCATCATCAGCAAGTTTAGGGACAACCTTGGATAACATTTTGAGAAATAATTTTCAAACTTAAGAACCAACAAAATGTCCTACCAATAATCACCATTTTTACTAAAGTATCTTAACAATGTCCTTAACTTACAAATACTAATAAAAACTCTAAGGACACTCTAAAAATTCCTACCAATAATCATGCCCTTATATACACATTTGTAACATTAAATCTAAACATAACCTTTTACCAAAAAAAATCATTATAACCAAACACCCGAGTTAGAGAAAAACTGGTTTTATCTTTGCATGAAACACAAACAACGTAAATAGGCATTTCCAACGAGAATCGAATTCAGGTGATGAAGTGTCTACTTAAAATTTTATCACTAGACCAAGAATTCGTAGATATTCCTTACCGAAAATTCAAAAATAATGTAAATAGTCCATTTCATTGAAAATTAAACTTAGTGCGGAGTTCCTATTAAACACTCCTTTATCATTAGACCAACAACTTGATAACTGAATCAGTTTATTTACACATGAGACATGACTGATCAGTAATTCCAAACCTTACCAACAACTAAGAAATACAACAGTGTTACACATGTTTCTCATTCATCCAAAGTTTCGTTGCAATTTACTCGCTTCTACAAATTTACGGTAGAGATTTATAAAAACTTATTCGACCAACAATAATAATCAGATTATTCTCTTGGGTAATAATAATAGTGGTAACCATAGTTCTTCTCCTCTTCACGCTCCTGCTGCTGTTGAGCATGTTGAGAAGTTAACAAGGAAGAAGATGAAGATGAAGGCGTTGAGAAAGGCTGTTGCTGACTACTGAAGAGACTCGACGTGTAGTACGATAAATCAGCGTCATTGTTACTCGTAAGTAACTGAGCGTATTGAAGTATGTCCTGATTATAATCAGCTGGCCACGAAGTAGTAGTAGTAGTAGTAGTAGATGGACCAAGCAGAGGAGGAGAGGAGTTCATTAATTCATTACCTCCTCTTGTGGCATGATCAGAGCTTGTGGTCGAAGAACCTTGGACGCGTTCAGGGAAGTTGAGCTTAGCCTTGGTGCCTTTGAATTTTAGGGCGGCTCGGTCGTAGGCTAAAGCGGCTTCCTCTGCTGTCTGAAAAGTCCCGAGCCATACACGTGCTGCTCTCGTTGGGTCACGAATCTCGGCCGCCCATTTTCCCCATGGTCGTTGCCTTACGCCTCTATAGTGTCTTCTTCGTGGTTGATCTTGAAGAACATGTTAGAAAAAGAGAATTATTGCATGTAACACAAAACAAAAGCAAAAAGAATAGTTGCATGTGCTATTCTACATGCATGAGAAGATACTACGTGTGATTTCAATAATTTCTTATAGCAAGGGAAAACTAGGTTCGATGCACTTGAAAGTTGAAAGGAACAAAAATAAATAAAATGGATGATTAACAAAATCTTCAAAAGAGTCAAACATTTACATGCATATACGTATTGAAATTCACAAAAAAAAAAACTGATAAAATTATGCAAAGTAAGACTTAGTGGTTATCTTTCCTTTGTTATCATTTTTCGCTATACTTAAAAGACTTATTCACAAAAGAAATTGTCATAAATAATATTTGGTTTACAAAGAATACATGGGTTTTTGTTTCTATATATGGTTAATTTCGGTTGTATTTTTGTGCATACAGGATGACACATGTAAGCGTAATTCAGCATTCAAAGAATAAGATATGACGATGTGATTACGACTCAAGAAAAGTATAAACTAAGACTTGAGTTTTGATAACTACTTTTAGGTATAACATATTTGTCTTTTAACGCATCTAAACACAAGTTAATCATGTTGAAATACTTAAAATTGATATCGAATTGAAACGCACAAAGTCGATACAAGAACGATCGAAGACAATTAGTTTGAGATGAACAAAGGAACGTGCGTAGTGAAAATTACTCGTATCTAGTTAGGTAAGAAGCCATATATATGTAAACTATATGTGTGACGAATATAAAACTGCGTTTATAAAATATTATCTAGCTTGTACTTTCAAAACAAATCTAGATGTATTAAAATAAGCATAGACACGTAGTAACATGATCGGTGGTTCAATTCAAAGATAGAAAGAAGGTTCTTTACGTAAAGTAAATTAAATGACATATGCACTGAACTTGAACCTGACCTATACAAATTCCTATCTCCTCCTATTTTAATTACTAAGTAAGAAAGTCGAAATGGTTATTGATAGCAAGTCTTTAGTTAGTTAACGTATTGTAACAAGTTCATTACATCAGCTAGCTAGCTAAAACGATTTAGCTATTACTATTAGAGATACATATGGTGAATATTTATACGTTATCTAATTATGAAACTAACTAACTACCTTGGTCTTGTTGTCGTTGATCCGACTTATCAAGCTCTTGTCTGACCGGTGGGTCTGACATTTCGTGTCCGTCAGCTGCGGGATACTCGATGACATGGCTGAAAGAGGACATCATGGCGGTGACATCAGACTCGTTCCAAGATGGATACTCCTCCGACGAAGTTTCCGGTGGAACCGGTCCCTTTCCATGCATTCTATCCACTTTTGCAACAAACCATGTACTCACACACACATACACAAACCGAAAGAACAAGACGTGTGTGTGTGTATACGTACAAGACACCTTGAAAGGAACTAAATTAGTTGAAAGAATCGATCGAGCAAGGAATCTAAGGAGTGACTAGAGCATGAAGCTTGTAACTTGGGAGCAAATAAGGTTTTTGTTTACTCTAGCCAGGCTATTGATGGATGTAATGAGGAAAGAAGATGTGAACAAGGGTTTATAAAGACAAAGGATCTACAAGAGGATTGAGAATTTAATAAATACATTGTGGAATAATATAATTAAATTTTGGAATGGTGCGGGGTAGGACCGTTCGTTGAGCTCATAGTTCTCTTTTTTCTTTTCTTTTTCGCAATCTTATCTTTGGAGCTTATAGCTTCGCATGCTTTTTCAGCAGTGTTTTATCTCTATATTTATATTTATATATATATACACGCTTTATTTTTAGTTTTATTATATTTTTTTTAATCAATTCAAATGTAGTTGGACATATGTATACGTTAGTGGTCGAATGATATATAACATTTGCAATAATTTAATAGTTGTGGGTTCGAATATGTTATCCTCAAATTATCCTGACGTCCAGCCAGACGACATAAATATTTAATTCCTTTTACGAACAATTGAGTTTGGCTGGCGCCGATGGTAAAGATTCTTAGTCAGTTAAGTTATGGCTTGTTGGATATTTCGGGTAAAAAGAAAACTAATTGGACATATATTTACTTATTTAGTGGACTTTATATGATTTATGCCGCATTATTTTGTTTCTTTTCTAATTTCTTATGACAAATCAGAAGAAATTCAAAGAGTATCAGACATTTAAAATTAACTGTAAAGTTCATGAAAAGGTTTATCAATACTTAATAGTTAACCGGATTGTCTAACTCAATTTTGGTTTGCGTGGCGCAGGGTGTTCAAGTATTAAAAGTAGTAGGGATTGGTCTAATTTTCAAAGCTATTTGGGCTCATTTCTGGGCCTTGACAAGCTCATTAGTCTAAACCCATTTCCAACTTCCACTCTGTTTCATAAAATGCTTTGTTTACTTGAATCACAAACATTTGGAAATTGTCAAAGTTGTATTCTTGTTCAAAATATACTACAAAATATCAAATATTCAGAAAAAAACTAGTGCACAAAATAGACTGGCACATGTAAATTTATTGCTACTAAGACTCAACAACAAGTCACTTGGACCAACAATTTCAAGTACTAAAGAACCTTGCAACCACACATTCCTCCATAAATTCTAAGGCCTTTCCTGATTTAATGCATCTAGGAGTCTTGTATTGACCAATGGAAGCACCTTGTGTGATAAAGAAGTCCATGAGAGAATCAAACGTCCCTTGACGCACCACTCTTATCTCCAAAGGCCCCACTGATCCATCTTTGAACCTACATCTCTTGTAAACATTGTCAAGCGAATCCTCTATCACTGAACAACACTTGGAGAATGTCTCTTCACTGAGATCGAAATGATTGTTCCCTTCTTTGGCCTTTACTTCCACGTAAAGCACGTAGTGACCAGGAAACGTTGAGGTGTCTGCATAGCTGGTGAAGTCTACAAGAATGAGATCTGATGAGTCAAGAACTAGCTTGGCTTGACTCACAGCTTTAAAGAGATCTTCCTCGTTGGTTTTGTCTGAATCTATGCTCAAGACAACGTTCTCTCTTCTTACAAACTTAAACTCAGGTGCGTTGTTGTAGAAACCTGTCACTAGGAGAACATCTCCCACTCTCATTCTATACAATCCTGAAAAGAACAAAAAAAAACTATAAAGTTTAGTTAAACTATTTAAAAAAAAAACTTTCATGGTGTTTTGGTTCATGATGTTATTAATCTTAGGCCATGTTTAACCCCGATCTTTTATGGTGGGTTTCTTAACTTATAGTTTCACGTTTTTTTTACACATTTTTCGGCTAAGAACGTCTATTATTTAAGAGATGTTCATAGATTTTCTTAATTAAAAGCTAAGAAACGTGTTTTAAAAAAAAACTAAGAACTCATCCTAAAAGACCGTAGATAAACATGCTCTTACCAGCGAAATTTGTGACCACGGGTTCATAAGTGCACCCAAGCTTCACATCTTGAAGGTCAACCACATCACGCTTGTCTCCATCCATTGTAATGAACTCAAAGTAAGACATATTAGGCATGAAAGCATAAGAAACATCTTCAGGTTTGGACAAAGGATCTACATTGATCCCAAACGTTGTCTCCGAGGAACCGTACGTTGTTGAAACGAGAGGCAAGTCGATACAATAGTAGTTCATAGTGGGAACGTACTGTCCCATTGAACCGGTAACAACGGTTTCAATATACTTAGTATTTGGCCAAAGTCTTGTGACTATACCTTTCCAAGAACTCTGGTTGCATATTGTCTCAATCGTGTCTGCTAGGTCAGGACGTGGTCCTCCAAGGACCAAAGACACTGAACTACGACAACCAAGGTCGGTGATCCACTCGCTAAGACGGCCTGAACGGATGTTTGAACACAACTCTTCCCAATAAGTTTCAAGAAACTTGATTGCTCGGACCATGACTGAAGCGAAGATGGAACCCATTCTCACAACCTCATCTCTTTGGACCAAGCCACAGAGTAAATGGCAGTATAGACTTTGTGTGTTGTTAGAACATAGTATGACTTCATCAGGGCTTGTGTACGAGTAGTACCAGTTGGATGGTCGGTTCTTGAAATAGTCGCTCTTGAAGTAGCTGCTGGTTGCTACTCTAGCAGGTAAGCCAGAAGGAGTAATGGCTTCTTGTTTAGTGAAGAGAAACATCATCCCTTTTCCTTGCTCCAAACCTTTCAAATGCCTAAACAAAACAAAGAGAAGATCTTATTAATGATCATGGGTCTGATCCAAAAATATTAATATTGAAAATGGTTAAAACTATATAAGAAAAAAAGACTGTAAAGAATGTTTTCATGCGAATAACAAAACTTCATATTTGTTAGTTAAGAGTACTAGATTTGTATTCGAAGAATTGTTGTTTTATCGCGGTTTAATTTTTCATACACTTCAAATATGAATAATAGAATGATTTTTTGATATAAAATGAAGCTATTGGACTTACTTGGTTATAACATGCATACGAAGATCATATGCAAATGTTAAATTGTCCAAGTACTTGTTGTTCCATGGCATCATCTTTTGTGCTCCTCCCGAAGTACCCGAACTACAAATACCATTCAAGAATTTAGTTTTCATTTACAAAGAAAGACAAAAAAAAAATCAATATCAAGAGCTTCTTATGTGTACCTTAGCAAGAAACCAGTAATAGGACGAGCAGATATGACATCAGATGACTCTCCATTAACAACACGGTCGATATAAGGCTTAATATCTTCATAGGACACGACCGGTACGTTCTTCTTGAAGAGCTCTTTATCAAACCTATCCATGTGAAAACGTTGGAGGTACTCGGTTTTTAGGTTAGGTGTGAGTATATCCTCCAACAAGTTGTCTTGTATCTGCTGCACGTTGGAAGTTAAGTCCTCCAGCTTCGCCTCCCATCTTTGGTTGTTGTTGGAGTTTGGATTCATGTTTGTCTCTCTCTGATTGATATGAAGCAAAAGAGTGAACACTTTGGTCATTTATATAGCAAGAGAAAACCTAATAAACTCAACCGGTTTGGTGATTCGGGAGATGACATCAACTGTAGAAAAGTCTCATGCGAGAAACACAAAGTTGATATGTTTAATTAAATTATATGACCTAGACCTTATCGTGTGAACGGTGCCATACTGATATAGATGGTTCATATTTGTATTCAAAACTACATGTAGATTAATATATGTGTAATATGTGACGTGCAATAATGATATATAAATATTAGGAATCTGACAAGAAAAAGCTTTTGTCAAAATAAAAGAAACTTATAGTTTTAAGTTTCATGGAAATTTACTAATTCGCGTACTAATTCTCAAAATAAAAGAAACTATAGTTTTAAGTTTCATGGAAAATTACTAATTCGCGTATAGAGATAATTTGTATAGGCCTAAATTATTCTGTGATTTGTATTTGAACGTTAACGATAAGGATGTAACAAGTAATCTTATTTTATTTTATAAATTAACACATGTCAAAATGAGTATATAATAGAGTTTTTAAAAGATCTTAAAGCAAAACTCTCTGCTACTTTTATATTCATGTTCATGAGATGCCATCTCACATAATAGGTTAGAGGAATACTAATGTTACTGAACTCTTACAGAAAATATTGATCATATATTGATTTCATGTCAACAATAATTCTTAAAGTTATTTTAGAGAAAATATTCTTAGTCAACATTAAAAGGAGTTTCACTTATTTATTTTTATTGTTTGGTCAAGATGTTTCACATATGTTTAGTTAACGAAAATAAAATTTCTGTGTTCTATTCGACGTGTAAAAATTCAAAAGTATTTTTATCTTTTAATAAAGTACAAGGGCATTTACATTTTTCATGTCACCAAATATATAATAGTTTTCTCAAAAGGAAAAAATAAAAGTTGTCAAAAAAAGGAAAAAAAAAGTATATATATATATAGTCAACATTCGGCACCTAGGGATTTTTTTTGTTGGTATTAATGAAAAGGACCAATAGAGTCAATAAAACGTGGAAAATAGAAAGGAAATTCAGCATGAAATTTCTACACGAAATGTTCTTCCACATTAAGTTGAACCTTTTGCTCAGGAAAATAATATTCATACACAAAGACTCTACACTGAGATTTGAGAGTTCAATATAACTCTCTCTCTTTTTTGTCTGGTCAAACTATATAATAAAACTAGTTAGTTGCGACTCTTCTGACTCATCACGAAAGTGAGTTCAAACTAGAAATTACTAACGAAGTTTCAATAAAGTATAGCTCTGTTTTTTTCTTTGTAAAGATAATAAGAAAAGAAAACGAAACTGATCAAAAGACGCCAAGACTTTACATGCATCAGACCTCTACTCACTTTCCAGATTTGATTCACTCAATTACAATTGATTCTTTCTTTTTGGGAATTTGTGTAAATTAATTAAACCAAAACAAAAGTAAAAAAAAGTAAAAAAAAATGAATGTCAAGAACACAATAGCATAGTAAGATAATTGTAAGCATTATATGGTTCTCGTGATAGCTCCAATCGTAGTCTTATTATCCAACCTAACGATACTATATGTTTTTTTCTTAACTAAGCAACTCAAACAATATTCTTAAATAATATTAAACTTAATACAAATGAGTCTTTAGCCTAAAAGAAACACATTAAACCTTTTCTTGTTTTTATTCCCTCTCTTTGCTCTCAATTTTCCATAATTATGAATTTATAACAATTGTTTTTCCATTCCCCCAACCCTACTTGATTTCTCTTCTAATATATACACGACCATTTTTATTTAATTACTAACTAAATTTATACTTGTTTATAAATACATCTCTTAATGAAAATATATTAGTGAATAATAAAAAGTAATCCTGATATCATTATAAATTAGTTCTATATTGTCTTCATTGTAATAAACTATTGTTATAAAACGATAATATCCATTAATTATTGTCTTCTTTAGACTTTCTCGACATAATTTTAAACTAATACTACTTCTTAGAAATTCATATTTGATATTTTTTTTCTCAGCATTACCTTTTCAATTTACCTCTACTTATAAACTATATAGGATTCATATAATATATAGATTTTTCCGAACGTCAAACTGATTTTGACTTCCAACTAAATCTTCAAAACAGTGGACTTTGTGAAGTGGGGAGACCTGGAGGGATATTTCCCAAACACCCCTGGACAAAGAAAATGAACTTCCAAGAAAGTTTCAGAGTTGAAAGTCATATTTTCTAATTTTTTCTTCTTATCAACATAAATACATAATGACGTTCAGTTTATTCTGGTGACTTGGGTCAGGTCAGGTAAAGTCGTCTCCTTATTCTACAATAAGTCTCTAATTTATTAGTTTAATATGCACAACCTGAACCAAGTCACCAAACATAAACTAAACATGTTTTGGACTTGTGAGGGTTTTCTATGAAATGGTCTTTTAGCATGTTACAAAAAAAATGAATTATGTGTTCACATGTGTACCGAAAGAAGACAAAGCTTTGTGAAAGCCATTTAAGGCTCATCAAGAGTTTGTTTTGGTTGAGTAATTAAGCAAAATCTTTGAAGCAATTAAATGGAACCCATGGTTTGGTTTATTCACATACTTGGTAATATGAATCAAAAGAAAATTGAAAAAAAAATTACTTTCTTTCAAATCTTAAGGATTCTGCCCTGACAAAATATTTAGAAACATTTGGTATAACCATCTTTTCTGTCTCTGTAAATCGCTCTCAGGCAGACTCACCCAACATGTTAGAGTATATTAGCATCTTATATAGTTTCATAGTAGCTTACCAAATTTGAGTGAGGACGTGTTCAAAAATTATTAAAGCACAATTTATCAAGACAGCTCTTCAATGTATCTACCAGTCTCAAAGGCAAAGCATATTCTACCAACCAGTTTCAAAGGCAAAACTGCTTGAGTGTTTTTTTTCTAACTATGTTTTTCTATATTTGGGTTTTAGAAGAAATAGAAAGTAAATGAATCAATATATACTACCATACATTGCTGCTAAAAGATGGTTACGTATTTCCATCACATAGACTTACATATTTCATATTCGTGTAGCATTTTTAACCAACTTGTACATAGCTTCATCTCATTTATCACATGCAATTTTCGAAAGGGCCAGATTATATCTAACCAAAGAAGAACACAAACAAATCCATTTGTGCATGATCCTTCTTTTAAATGGGTAATTTATGAACTGGGTTTGACATAATAGAACTTCCTACTTTTGGGCCCATTGTGAACCTAGTTCATTAGCTATATATAATTTGCGTTTGGTTTTGGGTTTGAGTACAAACTCTGGACCTCAAGATCCTTTGCTGATGCTACTACCATCCTTTTCCTTTGGATGGACCAGCTAGCTAATAAGCCCCAAAAAGACATGTTGGTCCTACCAATTCTCTTTGTAATAGTACTTTTTTTTTCCTTTTGTTTAATCTCGAAGTATTGCAGATCGAAACTCAAACTAATTTTCAAGGAAAGATGCAACAAACCGATAAATTCTCTTTTTGAATATTCTAATGGACGAAAAAGATTAGTCCATATCTGCATGACCGTAACTCAAGATAATATGAGCAGTAACGGATTTGAACTCATGTCTCTTAGGAATCTTGGAACGCCGTGTAGCACTCGACTCGTAGTTTACTAGTACTCATTTTGAGTCTTTTGATTTCTATCCCATTGATTATAAACCCTAAACAAAACCTCACTTTGAATAAAAAGCACTTCTTATAAAGCTTTTTTCTTTTAGCGAAAAAAGAACATTGTTGAAAGGAGAAAGCAAATTATTCTCAGACACCACAAAGAGAACCACTTTTGTATGATAATCATATTCTCACACGTTAAGACAAAGTGCACGAGTCCTCGAGCCACCCTAATCCAACGGTCTACATCTGAGAGCAAGATTATTACAAGATCTTTAGCAAAAATTTTTAGGAACAATTAAAGACATGTTTCTTAATTTTTAAATAAAAAAATTAATGACGTGCTTTATATAAGAGACATTCTTAATTTTTTCAATTAAAAACTAAAAAAACATATTTTTTCTCCGTTAAGTACTCTGCAATAATCTTAATCTCACTTTACTAACTCAACGGTTAAGATCTCCTTTTCTCCACAAGCCCTTCCTCCTCACTGGACACGATGTCTAGCTTCTGGCCACTCATGAAAGCAAGGAGAGCTACCTTTCTTCCTCATACGTGGCGGTGGGACCCATTCTGACACTGGCGGGAACCCCATTTTTGTCTGTAATAACGGACTCGGTCATGTTTTTTTAGAGGAGATAGAGAGAGAGAGTCACAGTCTCGCAGATACTGTGTCTTGGAAAGAGTCTAGAGAGAGAGTGTTTGTGTTTTGTCTGTGTTTTCTTTAGATAAACAAAGTTTGATACTTTTGTTTTGTTTATGTAGCTTCTTATCAAAAGATTAGATTTTTTTCATATTGGAGTAAAAAGAGAGAGAATTTAAGATAAGAATCTATGAGCCAATGATTCTATTCATCTTCTTTGTCAAGCTTTCATGTTAAATTCCATTTTCTTCTTTTCTTGGTGGTTTCTCGAGAATATTATCATTCATGTGGTTTAGGAGAAGAAGATAAGAGAGAGCTTCACTGTAGCAAAAAAAAAGACTTTTTAAACTTTTTCCTGCTTCTTTTAGCTTTGAACAGCTTCAACTTTCTTGGATACACAAATCTGTATGCTTTTTTATCTTCAATGGAGCAAAGAAGAAAGGGATATTGCAACGCTGTCTATCTCCTCTTATTCCTCTTCTTAGTCTTCTCTTCAAGAACAAGCACAAGCGCAAGTTGTCGGCGAAGAGCTGTGAAACACTTGTCCACAACTTCACCTTCATCTACACCACTTGAATCAAGAATCACTTCCAAGGTTATCGCTATTAGCATCGTTTCAGGGATTTTAACCGGGTTGGTCTCGGCCTTGGCGTTAGCTCTCTTGGTCCGTTGCACTGTCAAGTATTTGAAACAGACGCCAATTCTCAAAGGCCCTGTGGTGTTTTCTCCCAAGATTACACCTAAGTCTCTTCACGCTGCTCTTGCTAATGGTATTCAGTTGCTTGGCTCAGACCCTAACGGTAAGTACTACAAAATGGTGCTTGATAATGGTCTAGTGGTTGCAGTTAAGAGACTAGGCTCACTTGAAGGAAATGGCTCACCAGGAGCAACTAGTAGTAGTAGTAAGTCGGTTAAGAGAAGGTTGCAGAAGGAACTTGAGCTTCTTGCTGGGTTAAGGGACAGGAACCTTATGAGTTTAAGAGCTTATGTTCGTGAATCTGATGAGTTTTCTCTGGTCTATGATTACATGCCCAATGGTAGTCTTGAGGATGTGATGACTAAGGTTAGAGCTAGAGAAGTAGAGCTTGGATGGGAGATTAGGCTAAGAGTTGCTGTTGGAATTGTGAAAGGGCTTCAGTATCTCCATTTCACCTGTGAGCAACAGATTCTTCATTATAACTTGAAACCTACAAATGTGATGTTGGATTCTGAGTTTGAGCCTCGGCTTGCTGATTGCGGATTGGCCAAGATCATTCCTACTTCACACACAGCAGTGTCTTGCTACTCTGCTCCTGAGTCTTCTCAAAGTAACAGGTGCATAGAATCAATGCCATCACCTTTGAGTAAACTCCTGGTTCTTCACTTTTACTGACATAGGTATGCACATGTGACAGATATACAGACAAAAGCGACGTCTTCAGCTTTGGGATGATACTGGGTGTTCTTTTAACTGGAAGAGACCCAACACATCCTTTCTCTATAGAAGGTGCAAGTGGAGGCAGCTTAGGACAGTGGCTAAAGCATTTGCAGCAATCAGGAGAAGCACGGGAAGCATTAGATAAGAGTATTCTTGGAGAGGAAGTGGAGGAAGACGAGATGTTAATGGCTTTACGGATCACCATTATCTGCCTTTCTGACTTTCCAGCAGATCGGCCTTCAAGTGATGAGCTTGTCCACATGCTTACACAACTGCACAGCTTTTAGCCCAATGTTCATGTACCAAACCTATCTGTAGTATCCAAACATATGTAGTTACATCTCAATATGTTTCTTATCTTACTGGTTAAAATAGATCACACAAATGGTCCAAGATATCTTTCTCATACCAAATGAAAAGAGTAAAACAACTAACACAAATTGTGGACAACAAGGAAGTTATTGATGAACGTACGTAGAACTCAGAAGCAATACAATGAAAAATGCAGATCAAGCAATGAACTCGTCAAGTCAATTTTCTACTTGCATTGTCCTAACAGGTGACCCGTTGCCCAATCTTGGTTGTATCAATAACTCTGAGAGATCACCGCTCTCAAAGAAGGATTTGTGAAGAGCCTCAACGCATCCTTCAGCTTCATCATCATTTACTATAAGGGAAATGTTTACCTGCAAGATTTTACCACATAGAAAGAAATTTTGTCAGGCGTGTACTTCAAGGAGAGTTTTGTGATAAGCAGTGTATTATTACCTTGGATGCTCCTTGTGATATCATCTGGACATTGATACCTTTTGTCCTAAGAACATGAAACGCCTGCACGAAATTAAAACTATTATGTTAAAAAATGTCTTTCTTGATGAGAACCTTCAAGGAAGGTGGATCTACTAACCCTCTCCAAAATCAGGGAGGAATGTTGAACATTCCCAATTAAAGAGATTATAGCTCTTCCTTTTGAGAGATTCACAACTGCAATTTTCTCAAGTTCCTCTACTACATGATCAAGCTCCTGTTACAAGGAAAACAGAAAGAAAAGATCGTTAAAGCATGCTTATATGGATGGAAAATAAAGTGTTTGGGATACAACAAGAACTTGCCTGCTGAATCAGTTCCCTGCTCCAAAGTTTTGAGGGGTCCAATGTTAGAGATAAGCTGACTTCACTAGTGGCAACAACATCTACGGATATTTCAAGGTCCTCAAATATCGAAAACACCTGGCCAAAAGGAGTGAGGTTTGCAGGCAATGTTAATTATTAACAGTATGGTTTATAGATTGGAGCAGACCACAGTTAGGAACTTGCATCAATAAATGAGTTTGAAAGTGAATTTCCGAAACTTAATCCACATAAATGCAATGCAAATGTACATGCTTACCTTTGCAAGAAAGCCAACTTGACCAAGCATTCGGGTGCTTGCTATATCCAGCATGGTCACATTGCGTTTCAGAACAATGCTCGTTAAAACAGTCTGTCATATCATACAAAGAAGCATAGATTTTGGTTTTGTATGAAAAACATGAGCTGCATAAAAAGTATCACATATTTGGAGAGACTATACCTTGGTCATGTCTCTTGTTTTAGTGATGATAGTACCAGGAGCTTTAGGGTTATAAGAATTTTTAACCCTAACAGGAATCTCACCCTCTCTTGCTGGCCTCATTGATTGTGGGTGCAAGACCTGCAACAACAATTTTTTATATTTACTTAAATCACTGTACAGATTTTCATGTGCTACCGCTAATAACTGCTAATTGTGTTATTGCATATAAGTAGAGTTGGGACCTGTGCACCAAAATAAGCTAGCTCGGCTGCTTCATCAAATGTTAGATAGGGTACTGGTGTAGCTCGTTTATAAATAGTAGGGTCACATGTTAGAACACCATCAACATCTTTCCACACCTACTCAATCAAAAACAAACATCCAAACTTGACAAATATGCATACAACATGTTTGAAAGAAAAACATTACACTTTAAGGCTGTAGAAGAACCTGAATCTCTTTCAAACCCAACGCTTTACCAATTGTGGTTGCTGTCAAATCACTGCCACCCCTACCAAGGGTAGTAATCGCACCAGTTTTCCAACCCTATTATGAAATCAACTAGTTAGGTAAACCACAAAACAACTTGAATGCAAATTCTGAAGATTGCAAGCTTTTAAGCCATACCTTCCCAAGGAAACCCGTTACAATAGGAACAGCAGGATCATGCATCCAATCATCATATAATCTCTTGGCAACAGCTGGATAAGTTGCTTCTAAGATATCCCCATTTGTAAAATCATCCGTTGTAATGAAACCAATTTCAAATGCATCATACTGCAAAGTTCATAATCTAGTTAGCTTTGTTTGCGAGCTGGAACAAGATGAAACATCTAGACTAGTCGCAATAATGAATGATTGTGCTCAAGAAAGCTCAAACCAAGGCAAACAACCGAAACGAATCCATATAAAAGTTTACTGACCAATTCAAAGTATATAGACTTTCAACCTGGTTCTCGTATTAGTCAACCAAAAATAAAATATATATACTTCCAGAGAGAATTAAACAAATACTAAAATATGATGGAGGGCATACTTGGCGTGCCTTGACACCGATTTTATTAAGATAAGCTGCGAAAATCCTTGTAGACAAGCACTCTCCAAAAGAGACTAAGTAGTCTCTGGTTCGAAGTGTCAGCTCCTTCATCATGGCTATACCTTTCAGGAGTTGCTCCAGTTCTTCCAAAAACGCTGCAAAATGTTTCCCAAATAAGGAAAAAGAAAGCAATAAATGTGGGCACTTGAATATTACCAAACTCATCACAAATGAAACATATAGAGAGAGAACAAAGCTCCAAGTGTACAAGCTACATGAACAAACAAAACTATTCTTACATGTAACAATAGAGGGGTCGATCTTGAGCTCTTCCACTGTCCTGAAACAACAACAAAACACACATTCTTTATCAAAACCAAGATCAAGCAGAGAAAGTGATACTTTAATGTACAGTGAATCAAAACCTGAGATGCAATTCCTTTATGATGCTCAATTCCTCAATCTCAGATGCATTAGAAACACCACAACTCACAGCCTTCTCTCCCGCCTAAACTAACCAACAAACCAAAAGCTCAAAACCAAAACTTTGAACACAATAACAAAAAAAGAAAGGAGAGAGCTTTCATCATTACAAGCAAGAGATTGTTGGTTGTCTTCCCCATAGCGGAAAGAACAATGACAGGACTCTCTTCCGGAAACGCCAAAATCAAATCCGCCACTTCTCTCATTCTCACCGCCGTCGCCACCGAGGATCCACCAAACTTCATCACGCACGTGAATCCCTTCTCATCCACCTCCCTCTCCTTTACAACGTCTGTCTTCTCCTCTTCCATAACAGCTCGCACAGTGCCTTTGAGACATGAACCTGAAACGTTCCTTGTGCAGGAAGATCCATCTCCAATGGACAACAAGAACTTCCTCGAGCCTTTCACTGCTGTGAAATCGACACGATTTGGAGAAATCGGTAGCTTCGACGAGTTACGGTGGCTTGTGAAAAGAGCATTGCTATGATGACACCGAACCCTAGCAGCCGCCATCGGAGGAGAGGAAGAAGAAGAAGACCGAGAAAATGTGTATTGATAGAAGTGGAGAGATATCGTACGGCTGAGACGCCAAAGATGAACGAACACTTTAAACCCTCCTTTTTCAGTTTATACTGAAACGGTATCGTTTTATATAACCAACGATGATTGGTTCGAGTCTTGACCAGTTAGTTGTTGTCTGTTCCTGTAATAAAACAGAGCTTTGGTCGGGAAAAGCTTCAAACTTTTTGTAGAATTTTTCAATTTTTTCATCAATCAAACATGACGAAGATCCTCACTTTACAGTCCTCTTACATCCCTTCACGAGTTCCGGTTACAAAGCACGCGAATTTCAATCAGATTCCTTCATGGGTTTCTCTGAAATCGAGCACTTCTCCAGTGAAAATCGAGCACAAGCAAGGGCAAGTCGAGAATCTTCATTTAGTTTCGTTGTCTAAACATGGGAAGCTCAACGAAGCGTTTGAGTTTTTCCAAGAAATGGATAAGGCTGGCGTCTCCGTCGCTCCATATTCTTATCAGTGTCTCTTTGAGGCTTGCAGAGAGTTAAGGTCTTTATCTCACGGAAGACTCCTTCATAATCGTATGAGAATGGATTGTGAGAGTCCCTCTGTGACTCTTCAGAACTGTGTGTTGCAAATGTACTGTGAGTGTGGGAGCTTGGAGGATGCAGATAAAGTGTTCGATGAAATGGCTGAGTTAAACATGGTTTCTAGAGTAACGATGATGTCTGCTTACGCGGGAAAAGGTCTTTTGGAGAAAGCTGTTGGTTTGTTTTCGAGGATGTTAGAGTCAGGAGAGAAGCCGAGCTCTTCCGTATTTACTACACTCTTGAAATCTTTGGTGAATCCTAGAGATTTAGATGTTGGTAGGCAGATTCATAGTCATGTTATACGTTCTGGGTTATGGGGGAATGCATCTATAGAGGCTGGGATCTTGAACATGTATGTGAAATGTGGTTGGTTAGTTGGTGCAAAGCTAGTGTTTGATCAGATGGTAGTGAAGAAACCGGTGGCTTGGACGGGGTTGATGATAGGTTATACTAAAGCTGGAAGAGCAAGAGATGCTTTGAAACTATTTGTGGATTTGGTAACAGAAGGTGTTGAATGGGACAGTTTTGTGTTTTCAGTTGTTCTTAAAGCATGTGCTTCTCTTGAAGAGGTTAATCTTGGCAAGCAGGTTCATGCCTGTGTAGCTAAGCTTGGACTGGAGTCTGATGTCTCGGTTGGAACTCCTCTCGTTGATTGTTACATCAAATGTTCCAGCTTCGAATCTGCTCTTCTTTCATTCGAAAAAATCCATGAACCAAACGATGTTTCCTGGAGTGCAATCATCTCTGGATACTGTCAAATGAGTCAGTTTGAAGAGGCTATTAAAACTTTCAAGTCTTTGAGAAGCAAAAGTGCAGCGGCTCTAAATTCATTCACATATACTAGCATATTCCAAGCATGTTCCGTACTTGCAGATTGCAACATTGGTGGCCAAGTCCATGGAGATGCTATAAAAAGAAGTCTGGTTGGTTCTCAGTATGGAGAAAGCGCTCTCATTACGATGTATTCTAAATGTGGATGCTTAGATGATGCCCGTGCAGTCTTTGAGTCAATGGACAATCCCGACATTGTTGCTTGGACAGCTTTTATATCAGGTCATGCATACTATGGAAATGCCTCTGAAGCTCTGAGATTGTTTGAGGAAATGGTGAGTTGTGGCATGAAGCCAAACTCAGTGACTTTTATTGCGGTTTTAACAGCCTGCAGCCACGCAGGTCTGATTGAACAGGGCAAGCATTACTTGGACACGATGCTTCCAAAGTACAACGTGGCTCCAACTATTGACCATTATGATTGTATGATCGACATTTATTCCCGTGCGGGACTATTAGAGGAAGCTCTCAAATTTATGAAGAACATGCCTTTTGAACCTGATGCAATGAGTTGGAAATGCTTTCTAAGTGGGTGTTGGACGCATAAGAATCTCGAACTAGGGGAGATTGCTGGTGAGGAACTTCGCCAACTCGATCCAGATGATACAGCTGGGTATGTTTTACCATTTAACCTGTATACGCAGGCTGGAAGATGGGAAGAAGCTGCTGAAATGATGAAACTAATGAATGACAAGATGCTAAAGAAGGAACTGAGCTGCAGCTGGATCAGAGAAAAGGGTGAGATTCATCGGTTTATAGTGGGTGATAAACACCATCCACAAACTCAGGAGATCTATGAGAAGCTTAAGGAGTTTGATGATTTTATGGAAGGTGATGTGTTTCAGTGTAGTATGACAGAGAGAAGAGAACAGCTTCTTGATCACAGCGAGAGACTTGCCATTGCATATGGGTTGATATCGATGAATGGCAATGCCCCTGCACCTATCAAGGTATTCAAGAATCTTCGGGCATGTCCAGATTGCCATGAGTTTTCCAAGCATGTGTCTTTGGTTACAGGACATGAAATCATCATCCGAGATTCTAGAAGGTTTCACCATTTCAAGGAGGGGAAGTGCTCTTGCAACGATTACTGGTGACTGGTGAGCTTTAGTGTCTGTATTAGTATCTGTGGATACTTTCAGCTGGGTACTAATCCAACAAGAATGAGTCTGCAAATTAAAAGTAAGAGCGTGCGCAAACGTGGATACATTATATGTTAAAAATAGTGCATGCAATTCTTCAGTTTACAAAACTGGATTAACATTTTCTCAACTGCAAAGTACTCGAAACACACAAGAAGAAAGATATACAATACTGTTAAAGCTGTGATAAAATGACTCTTCCGGAACCCTAGGGTCCATGGTCATGACCTACTGGTTGGACCTGGAGGCTTCCCACAATCGACGTTCTATCCTCCTCTTTCTTAGCTCTGTCAGCCCTTGCTCAACTGAAAATTAGAACTAACCAATTTAGACCTTGTCTCCTCTTTTGGCTAAAAGTAATTTGGTATGTTAGATTATACCTTCCATGGCGTCATGTGAAGATGGAGAGTGTGCACTCCTGCTGATCCAGAATTGAAGACGTTCTCTTGCAATGTCCACATCTATGCCAAGGGACAGGGCTCTTCTCCAAAAGTACGTGAGCCAAGCCTGCAAAATGTTCCAAAGGATTCATAGCGTTGAGATTAGAGAGATACCAAGATTGAGCTGGAGAAAATAACTCCAATAGATCCAAAACAAGGAAAAACCCAAAAAAGAAAGCGAGAAAGGGTTTGTAGTTCTGTACCTCCTTGAAGAGAACATCTTCAGACTCTTCTGGACTCAGTTCTGCAAAGAACAGACAGACCAAGGTCAGAATTATCCTCAAGAATAACAAGAACTGTCTGCACTCTTTGTTGAAGTAGTACAAAAAAATGTCAAAATAGAATATTGACATTCAATTTATGTATTTCATAGTCCTAATTTATCCAGAGTTTGTCATTGTAACGTTGTTGATTATGCAATTCACTCATATATGGGTTTCCATAACACCAAGATTTTGAGCTATAAATTCAGTAATATAAGCTAAAAGAACTTACCAAGTGCCTCCACTATCTTAGGACCGCCTGGTGATTTGAATTCTGGAAAAAACGACCAGAATATACATCAATTGCATAAGCACAGACATGTTTTTATTCACTGTTATTTTGACGATTTTAATGGCGAAATGAATGTCAGCAACGAAGTCGATTTTCTAGCCAATGAAATAAGTAACAAATAATTATTGGCAAAAACTTAGTTCAAGAAGAGCTTCTACAGAAGCTTACCGGGATCAGATAGGCGAAAAGTACTGGCCAACCTTAGCTGAGCTAGTGTAATAGTTATGGAAACTTCAACCTTCAAAAGAACGAGTGAAGTCGATGAGCAAAATGAAAGAAGGGAATGAACCCAAACGAGAAAGATCAAGAGAATAAACCTTTAAAGAAGCTAGCTCCTTCAAACCCATTTCCACAGAGAGCATGCTCTCAATATTTCCCTCGCCTGTTAGATCATTTATATCTTGAACGAGCTGGGTCCTCTTCTCGTTCTCCTCAGAATCTGCTGAGATTATTTCATCGCCAAGAGATATGTTAGTGATAATCAAAATCATAGAATGTTATTACAACAGAATTTTAGAAGAGATGGTAACATGTCTGAGTGATTGCTTACCTTTTTCCCAACTTTCTTCCTTTGCCTTCTGCCCAGCTGATAACACAATTTCAAAAGGAAGAGGGGCCAGTGATGACCAGTATTCATACTTGGATGTGGCGATGTCCGAACATATGCCTGAAATGCAAATGTGCAAAGATGTCAGCAAGCAAAGATAAATGTTATTAAGGTATCTTTGTTCTATACCCATCTAGCACTTACCATATCTGGCAGCTAAGCCCCAATACCGAGCTAGCCAGCACCGCTTAAGAACAACTTCCTCCTGAAATGTATACAAGGGTCTGTTACTTAAAGCGGACAAAGCTTATGTGTAGGCTGTGGAAAAAACATGAAAACGGACCATCTCTTTTGGGGTCAATATCATTCTGTGTGTCATTGTTCGTAGAGCGTTGACTTCAGATTCTGCTACTTGAAATTGTGCTACTACAGCAGCAGCCTCTTGTTTTGCATTCTGAATCAAAAATTCAAAATGAAACATAGAACATATAAGATTTCTACATTTTCATTAACTAGCAGCTCACAATAAATGTGACACACAGACGGGAAAAAATGGCTTACTTCTACTTGAGCCCGAAGGGCAGCAGTCTCCTTATTAGCCCCTTCTCTATTCTGCTTTGCATTTTTAAGGGCTGCCTGTCACATAGTGAGTGCTAGTAAATCTAAAAGCCACAACAACAATATTTATACTTGAAAACAAAACCATCACGTAACAGACAATCCTGAGGGAATTCAGACTTTGGAGTACCTCTCTTTGACGCAAAGCAGCTTCTTTTCTGCAGCATTGAGACAAAGTACATTCATGTAAGCATTTTAAATGCAACAAGAAAAGTGAAAAACTGGCAAGAAATTTTATTGATTTTGATTACCGGCTCAGAAGTTTAGCTTCCAGAGATACACCTTCTCCCAAAGAAGTCACCTAAAGTTTGTCTCAAAGGTGAAAACAGTACTTAAAACAAAAACAAGAAAAAAAATGCATACGTGCACGTTTATCGTTGCTTCAAGTTACCTGTTTCTCAAGCTCTCTCACCCTGGCTTCTGCTTCCTTGCATCTCTCATCCTCAAGCCTAAGCTGTTAAATAAACTCAAACGTAAAACAAAGCTACTATTGGAGATAACAGAAACCACCAAGCAGGAGAAGACTTGTTACCTTTTCAAGAATACTCTCATTCTCCTCTTGCAGCATATCGAGCTGTAATGCAAACAAAAACTCTCAGTTTCCATCTAGAATACTCACCATATAATACTGACACATCAAACGAAGAAAGAAGAAAAAAACATACTTCATCTTGAAGTGCGGATGCTTCATGCTGATCTTTCGATTCTTTTGCATTAAGTTGTCCAATATCAGGTAAAACCCTGCAATGACAAACAGTTTCCGGTCACGGCACACAAACTCAACAAGTTGCAAAACGTGTAATGAAGATAAGTTCAGGATTGTATCTTTACCGCTTTTCAGTCTGCTGATTCTTAGGAGTTCCAAGTGGTATTGGACTGGTAGCTTGGTTCCTTTGAGACAGTTTGCTAGGCGGAACTGGAACAGGTGGTTGTTGTGATGCTCGAACAGACACGGCTGGTGAGTTCCGAGAAAACTGTTTTTATCACAATCAAATCTCCGATTAGAAGACAAATTAACCATCTTTATTTAGTTTCCTTAACTACTAACACTCCTAAAATGGTAATAATCAGGTCTCAATCTATCATCTCACATTCCAAATATAGAAACTTTAAAAATGAGCAAACTTGGTAAAATTGGAGTCAACAGATTTACCGCAGGGGAGGAAGATCTACCGATCTTAGGAGGAGGAAGAACAGAAGAAGCAACAGGTCTAGGTTTCGTTGCGGAAGAAGCATTGTTTCTCGTGAAGGAGAGAGGAGGAGCGCCGTAGCGGAAATCTAGGTCATCGCCACCGACATCGTCATCATCGTCGTCGTCGTCGTTGGTCTGTGAAGCCATGACCTTTGCGAGTCTCTGAGCTGCGGCTTTGGCGGCGACGTTCTGAGCTCGCTTGACGTTTGACATTCCAGTGACGGAAGATGATCGAGCGTGGTGATGACGCGCCGGAGAAGAAGGAGCGGCGGCGGCATTGGGGGTGCCGGAGTCGCCGTTCCATTGACGGAAGTAGCTGGGGCTTTCGGTGCGTGCCCGTTCCATGAGGAAGCACTAGATGTGAGAGAGAGAGAGATGCAGACCTCTAGATCTTATTGGTGATGGTGTTTATGGAGTCAGACAAAAGACAACTTTGTTTTTTTTTTTTTTTTTGCTAAGCAAGTTTGAACAGAACAAAAGAGAGTTTAGTTAAGTCTAATTAGTTACTTACGGAAGGAGTAAAAACCAAAGTTAACAGTGGCTAATCTAATAATTAGGTAAAAGAAATTGATATAGAAAATTACAGGGAAATTGATATAGAAAATTACAAGGAAATTTGCTATTTTAAATAGTTTCCCACTACAATTTTAATGCGCAAAACATGTCAAGGTATAGTATTAGAATAGTGCTTAAGACTAAAATGTGGGCTTTCATGGGCCATAGCCATATTCTATCTTGCTGCTTGAAAATTAGTTAATCGTCAACCATTTATGGTTTGGGTTTAGTGGCTGCTAAGAATATCGAACCTTTCCTTAAAAGGCCTGAAATTTATATATGGCCAGTTTGGTATAGCGGTGGGCCTATATAGGCCCATTTTTGTAGAACATTTTTTTGAACAAAAATTTTGCACTTGTGGAGAATCTAACAACTGAGCTACAACATCACTTAACAGACAACATTAAACGCTAAAAATACAATGAAGCAACATAATACGAAAGTGACCTAGCAATAGCACGTAAAAGTAAGTAATAGCACGAAAAAATAATGCATATAAATATTGAATACATTTTTGTTACTGGCAGCCCCAAAAGATACATCAATAAAACATCAATCGGGGGCATGCATTCTCCTACTAAATTAGATACTCTTTTGTTCTTGATGATTCGACAAATCGCACAAAAGGGCCTCAAGGATAACTAAATAATCAAAAAAAAAAAAAAAAAAATAATCAAAACCACCCGCAAAAGAAAAAGAAAAAGAAAAAAGAGAGGGAAGAAGACAATTGAAAGGTGGGATGTTGAGTTAAAAGAAGAAAGGGTGGGCAGTTGTTTTTATTGAGAATAATATGGTGTTAAAAATAAATAAAATAGAGAAAAAAAGATTATAGGAATATATATTATTGGTTTTTATGAAAGAGTCCTACCATAATGAAGGACCATGAGATGATCAGAGGTAGATGAGTTTGGAAGCAAAGTAATAAGGTTTTGTGAAATAGAAGAGTTGTCTGATCTGCTTCCTCTCCAGATTGTATCTCTCACGTGTTGCAGTGTCAACACTGGCTCCAGTTCTTGACCTCTGCATCTTATCTCTACCTGCTTTTCATTTTACAAATATAAACTATTAGCAAAAAAAAAAGAAAAGAAAAAATTATAGGGTTTAAATGGAAACATACAAAACATATGCGAAACAGTTTTAAAAGTAATAAAAACATATAAATATATAGTTATATGTAAAGATTTTTTTGTTGCCATTAATTGCCGTGCGGTGTGGTTTGTAAACATCGAAGTTTTAGTCTTATTAATACTGTAAAAAGTAGCTAGTTGCTTAGAGTTAATCACGCAAAAACATAGGCCAAAGCTAAATAAAATAGTTATCACTGAAGTATATACATATTTTTTAGGTATATGACTCATATAATATGAGTTTGATTTTGATGTAATGAGATCATTGCATCGTAGAGGTGACGGAGGGATAGCGATGGAAAATGCAACGTGTCAAAGTGGCTACGCAATGCCGTAATTATATCATCTCTACTTTACTTCTAAGAAATTTCTGATTTTTCTAACACGATTGCTTTTAAAGAAGAGCAACACCAACAATGACTCCACCACTTACTTCACATATAATAAGTTTAAAGAAAACTATATATGCAACACATATTCACGATATAATGAATTAAACTTGATGATAGATTTGAATTTTGAATGGTACCCACGATGTCCAAAATCTCAATCATTTCTTGTCCCACCCTTTTTCTATCCGTAAATCGTAATTCATTTTCAATGACTTTTAGAAATAGACTTTAGTGTTATACTGTAGTGCTGAGTATTCAACTCATAGTAAAGAATATTTTATGAATCCATTTTAGGTTTAAATTCTAGAACTAAGTGTTTCAAGTGAATATTCAAGTATACACAAAGCAAATTAAACGTTATACAAACTATAAGTCTAGTTTACAGAAGAGAAAAACTATAAGTATATCTTTAATTCAACATATGTTTTCAAACGTGTCAAACCATCCTAACCCAGTCTCCTACTATTATTTATCAATATTCCCCTCCTACCTTTAGACCACGATTAATTCAGATCTCTTAGGATGAACTTCTTAAGTTATAATTTTCTTTTTACATTTTTCGGTTAAAAAACATTTCTTAGAGCATGTTTATTGCAAGGTTCTTAGGTGGAGTTCTTAACTTTTGTTAAGAGTCGGTTCTTAGTTTTTAACTAAGAAAAACTAAGAACCGACTATTAAATAAGAGTTTTGAGAATCAGTTTTTAGCCGTAAAGTAAAAAAAATGAAAAAATGAAAAATCAAAAGTTAAAAACTCCACATAAGAACCCCGCAATGAATATGACCTTATGTTTCTTATTTAAGAGACGGTTCTTTGTTTTTCTTAATTAAAAATTAAGAAATGTATTTTATAAAAGCTAAGAATGTCACACTAAAATAAAAAATCTTTGGTTAATCATGTCTTATACTAATAGCTTTATTTCTTACATTATTTTTGGTATATATGTAAGCTGAAAATATACGTTATAAAATCGTGTAGATAACCTGTTATCATATAAAAGGATACCATGCCGAAAAAAATAAGAGTTTTATAAATTGAAGAAACTCAATGGAGACAGTACTACACCCCATGAAAACTTTAGCATCACCTCATGCACGTCCTCTTTACGTTTTGATGTCAAGTTTCCGACCCAAATGCATCTTAAGTCACAAATTCATGTTTTAGTGGTGATAAAGATACTATTGTCATTGTAACGTAGTTTATACGGTTATACTTTCAATACTTCATATAGATAACTAACAAGATACCAAATGGACTATCGTCTACGCTTTCGATAAATTATATATAGTATTTGGTTAGCATATGAAAGTAGTGTTCTATCTCACATATCAACATCTTAATATTTCTTTTTTTACTTAAGGGACCTATATACATAAATAATAAACCAATGTGAAATTGATTATAAATCAGGGACCATAGAAGTCGTAGTCGGATATGCATATATATTAAAATGTTTTGCATGCATCGCATCACTAACTTAAAAGGACATCACGTTGTGGCTCCTTATTTATCCTTTAATTAGTGCTACTTTGTTCCTTTTTAAAAAATTCAATTTTCTTTCAGAAAATTGCAATGATTCTGTTGTCGAGGGCGACTTCATGCATTGCCTTTCCCCCACGTAAACTACATTATTTATCAGTATATGCTTATATATAAGTTGCATACCAACTTGTCAAGTTAAAAAAAAAAACATTTACTAGCCTACAAAAACGCATTGGCATGTATATATTCTACAATATATGGTACCAAGATTTTGGAAGTCCTATGCGATTATTTGTGAGACGTGCCTTTTAGATTTTACAATGTCAAGTTTGTATTATCAATTTATCATGAATTTATATTTACACTATTATAAATCTGCTTATAGTTAAAAGGAAAAACTCATCCGAGTAAAAAAAAACCATTTCGATGGAGAATCGATTGTGCTACATATGCTATTTATAAAGAAAATGTTATATAAGTTAGGATTGTATATATGATCATCTAATATACTATAAGAAAGTGCAGCACTTGTAAAGGATATGAGTATGATTGATGCGGAAAATGCCTTTTAAGCACCAAGTTTATTAGGGGTGTTATGAAGAAAGGGTCCTACACGAGACACTAAACCAAGGGGAGAGAAATATATCGCTGGTGTTGATGAGCCACTTCTAACATAAGCATGACGGTTTGTCTAAGCCTCAGTTTATTCTACGTTTTTCTAAGGAAAATTATATATGGAGACAAGTATTTTTGAAAATCGTATTGATAGGCATCTGCTATAACTGTTTGAAAGACTATCAGAAGTTTTTTCTTTTTGCGATTTTTTTTCCTATAAGAATGATAGAAGAGGGGAACTGTATCTACATACAAATTTCATGATATATAAATTGAAATGTAACCGACATTCTAACCCAAAAAGTTTTTAGCAAGACTCATCAAGAAAAAAAAATATGATCTTGTTTCTGGGAGATAGTTTTTATCTGTTGTTTTCTTATAAAATAACAAGTGTGATTGTATATTCTGGTTATCTAACTTCAAAAAAAAACTAAGAAACAAGTGTTTTTTATAAGAAACAAGTGTTATATACTCTTTACCAGAAAAGGCTGAAATAACTTTTAGATTATTTAGTATAATAGGTATATAAAAATATGGTAAGTAATTTTCATTCAAAAATAGTTATTTATGGAATGAGACTGAGTTGAGAAAAAAAATATGTGGAGCAACGGTAATTTGAAATTTATGGACTACTTTTCGCTTTTAAAACTTTTTGTTTTCTTACGTCTAAAAAGTCAAAGGAGGCTTAGAAGAGGGGGAAAAAATGGAAGAACAATGCCACCACGAAGTCAGATTATGGTTGCCTAATCATTACATTCATATTGATTATAAACTCTTGACACATATGCCCTACCCAACTCTATTATACACACACATTCACATCATTAGATATGTAAAATTGTAAATATATTTCACACACGTATATGAATGCACATAATTGCAACTTTAACGAATGATTTTATCAACAAAAAAAAAAACTTAAGCTAATGATGACTGTATGGACACAACCCTATTTTGGGTGAAAATATTAGAATAAATTTTAAATGAAATTAATATTATATATTTATGTTCTACAAAAAATAATTTCATGTTTTTCTACATATTAAAATATAATACATTTATGTCATATATATTATTTTATCAGATTCAATAATTAATGATATTAAATTAACTAGTTTAATTTATTTTTAATGTTTTCAATATATTATTAATAAATCATTAAAGTTTTATGAAAACATACACAAAAAAATATTTTATGAAAAGAATTATGTTTGAAACATCTATCAAACAGATAATGTTCTCATTTTGCTATGTACACAAATATATTATTTTATTATCAAATAACAATTTCCGGCTGCCGTATAAACTATTTTATATGAATTGTTAGTTAACGTAAATCATTAGAACAAATATGTACCATGTACTGACTTTTATGTTACTTTCATTTTCTATAATTTATATAATTGGAAAAGAAATAGTCAGATTGTCAATGAAAACTTAATTAATTTGATCAAGATATGGACACAACAACATATATAATGTGTATTATACAAAGACATGCATACACTATATATAGATTTATATCGATTGTCTCGTCTCATTTGTCATACTTCATGGCATGGCTTAATGCAACAAGACAGAAAAACTTAGTGATTTGAGTAAATTATAAACATTTAGTTGACCTAAATATTATATTTTATTTTATCTGCATTCCAGATTAATTAAGTTTAATAGACCTCTAAGCTTATAAAGAATGTTTCAGAAAACATGCTTACAACAACCTGATGTATTTTATATTCCAAACAATCAAAGATCATCATCTCAATTAAATTGTCTTATCCTCTTTTTAAAGATTTTGTTTTTCTTTATTTAGATGAGACTATATGTAACCTGTGTGCTCTTCCAAAAAAAAAAGAAAAATAAAAGAAACGTTCTATATAGAAATGCATGGATTAAAGCAGGTTATCAAATCAAATTCTTCTTAATAGATAAACATACGTCTACGGTTGGATTTATGTCTGTTTATCTAAACGTCTCATGCAATCTCGTACGGCGTCCAAAAGATTCATCTGTGTATGACTTAAAAATTTGTATAAATATTAGGAAAATAAATATTATCTTTCATTTTATTTTAGGTGTCGTTTTAAATTTTTACACACAAATTTAAAAAAATATATAATTTTACATATTTTAAAAATAAAAATATCATTAACCTATAAACCTAATAATATTTTAACTAATAAGAAAATAAAATAATATATAAATTTAATAAATTTGCATTAAAATTGTAAACGACATTTTATTTTTAAAAAAAAAATATTCTACAACAACCATTAAATCAAAACGGAGGTAATAAAAAAGAAGAAGAAGGGCTCACGTTTCTTAAAATTTGCACCCAAAAAAAGCTCACGTATTAAAAGCAATATTTCATCGTTTGCTAATTATCAAAAGAAAATTAATAATGACGTTCCATGCACATTATAGTTTTTGAAAAATTGAATGATCCCTTCGCACGGAAAAGATAAGTATCCATCTTTTGTAATTATTCGTTGACAAGAAAAATGTAATTATTAATCAGGAATCATAAAAGTTATAGCGTATCATGGGTAAACGAGCGCATAAATGCACACATATCAATGATTAAATTTGCACGAGAAGCATCGTACGTAATATTAGGGATTGAATTCTATTTTTTCACCAAAAAATAAACGGAAAGGACACTTTTTGTTTCATGAATTCGACTCGTAAGGTTTCAAAGTCAGCATGCATATGATAGGAACTTACTTTACTGTATTCATCATTTGAGATAATAACTAGCTATGGAAGAAGCGTGCGATATAGCTATAGTCACAGCATCTACGTGTATACAGTATATATATATATGTACGTATGACATGCATAATACGATTAGTTTCATGAACCGAGTTTTAAAACGATGCGGTGTGATGTCATATTAGTATATATCCAAACTATTAAAATTAAATTAAAGAACTTCCAGTGGCTTTAAATTACTTATTTTGGTTACCATCTCACAAACTAGATAATAAGAGCACTTCTATTGGAAGATACTTAAAGGGTTTCTTAGCAAAAAGTGGTGGTGGACCCCGCCACTTTTGTTAAGAACCACTCCTAAAAACTCTTATTTAAGGACAGTTCCTTACACTGTTTTATGGGTTCCACTGACACGTGGCGGCTCACGATTGGTTGGTTTTTAATTTTTTTCTTTTAATTTTTTTTTTAAATGAAAAAAAAAAGAAAAAAAAATTAAGGATCCCATAGGGGTCCTTAACTAATGGAGATGCTCTAACATAGGTCAATATCTTTTTCCGATGCAACTAAAAATAGCAAATTCACAATTATATGAAAGGTTTGTAGTTTTGATTTAAGGCTACACACTATCCTAGTTTTTAAGGAACCATACAACTAGCTCAAACTAAATAATTTATATATAGTAAAGAAGAAACTTAATTTTTTATTTCTTTCAAAATTTATACGGATATATTACACGTTTTATTTGGTTTCTAGTTTCCAAAAGGTTGGTAAAAACCAGATGTGTTGTTTTGAAATGTACTCAAAACGCTTTAAAACGTAAGCACATATATATGTTTATAAAGGAACCGGTTTCTAAAATTCAATCTTTTGTATTATAATTAAGTAGGTTGGTAGGTGGATGTATTGGCATGTATATAATGTACAAAAAAATAAATTAAAGGGTGCACTCATCTCTAATGAGAATTACGCACGTTAAACACAGTAGGCACTAACAAATGGCTCGACCGTTAATCAATTACACCTAAACTATAAAAAGAATCAAGTGAGACAAACTCCAAAAAGGTTGAAAATCAATTTATGGATAATAAGCATATAAAAACAAAGAAACAACAAAACAGCTTATACCTAGCAACGACATCTACCTGTGACCTAATTAACATGGAGACACTTTTGTGGCAATTTAGTTCCGACGTTGTTCTCATGTTCCACACACCAACCCCCATGAATGTACCCTACCCTCTCCACGTTTTCTTCTTTTTTTTTTACTAATATGTTTCTGTTTTTATCGTACTATTCTCATCATCTTATATGCTTTAAAAGTATTTATGTAAAGTTTTAGATTTTTATGTTTTATTTTTCTGAAAACAACTAAGGAGATTGTAGTTACGGCAAGCAACGTGTACATGGAATCTAGAACAATAAAGTGAAATTAAAGAGTTTATGAGATTAATAAAAAAAACCTGGGATTCGTGCTCCAATCTCAACTTGTTCACCAAATATTTCATCAATAGTCGAACAGTCATCTTCCCGTCCCTACAAGATCCAAGAACAACAAAATTAATCAGCCATAAACTTTGATAAAACTGACGTCGTTTTATCTATCATTCTTATAGTATACCCTCAGAGAATGGTATAGAATCTTAATATACACTTACTTGATTCTCAAGTAGCTCTTGGGTATCTGAGGCAAGAATGGTTCTCTTGTCCTAAGACATTCACCAAAACAAAACCGTTAATTAGTACTTTAAAAATTTATTAATCTAGAAATTAAGGACTTTGTTTAACATTAGTATACAGTCTCTATAGGAAGTTAACATTTAGCACTTACTGATTTTGAGAAGCTTGAAGAAGGAACCAAATGCCGGAATGGGATCGTCTGGGAGGGTCAATGACTCGAAAACTCGAGCTTGGACCAGCCACTACATCCGGAATATTATTATTGTTGTTCCCTATTAACTGGTGCTGAAAATTGGAGCGACCAAAGTAAGGTCCTATGAATGGCATCATCAAAGAAGCAGATGACGATGGTGATGGTTGCACTAGGTTTTGTGGGACAAAAGGCGTTCTAAACGCAGCAGCCGCCCAAGAACCAATCGTCTCCTGGTCAGGCCTGGTAGGGAACACCAATGGACTAATCAGCCCTCCTGGTTCATGCTGGTGATGAAAGATAGATGGCATTAATGGAAGACCAACTCTTTCTTCTCTATTTGAACCGCCAGAGTATAGGTTAAGCTCTAGAAAAGAGTCTCTCCCAGCCGTTTGGTTGGTTTGATGTTTATTGTCAAGATCCGGTTTAACATCATCCTCGTGGCCTGTGCTTAACCGGAGCCATCCTTCTTGTCTCATCTCATGATCTTCGGCTTCATTGTTGGTATTATTATTATTGTTATGGCTATTATTGTTGTTGTCTTGGTCGTCCTTGGAACTTAACCTAGAAGTAGCACTTCTCGGCTCTTCTTGATTGTCCATGAAACTACAATCTCTCCTACAAACTTGGTGATGATCAGATCCTAAGCGAATGTCTTTGTTGTTGTTGTTGTCGTCGTCAGAGAGAGCAGAGAAGTGGTGAGCTTTTTGTAATAACCTCATAAAAGCGAAACTATTGGAAACCCCACATGAAAGCAGAAGCGTTGCTGAGGAGTATTCAGCATCAAGAACCATGGCAGAATCGTGTGAGACGAAGTGTTTCTGATGATCTCAACATGAGGGGAGACGGAGGAGAGAATAATAAATTAGGGTTCTTAGATGGAGACGAGAGATCAAGAACTAGAGGAATGGTCAGAGACCGGAGAAGCCATGGAGCTCGCTGGAGATAGAGAGATGGAGAGAGAGACTATAGGTATCTTAATGATAAGAGGGGACTTGATAAGGGAGACAATGAGTTCTGCAAATCTCACTTTCTATCAATTCTCTTTGTTTTGGAGTCTTGTGGGAATGAAATTGATGCAGAGAGAAAGAGAGAGAGAGTAAACCAAGAAAGAGAGAGAGAATGTTAATCTTGTAATTATACAGAATAATGGGCACTAGTTATATGGAAAGCTTCTTATGCGGTCAATCTTTCATTTTTTCCTTCACCACATATACATAGCATTAAACAAACAAAAAAATTGGACGATGATTATAAGAATTCAATTTTTTTGTCTTTTGAAACGTATAAAATACGGACTAGTTAGGAATAAAATTGTAATTCAATGATTTGAATAGAATCTTCAACGACTCTTTGGTTAATATTTATCAAGTTTCTAATGAGTTAGAACAGTTACAAAGTTATAGAAAATGATCATAACAATTATCTAATTAGGTAGAATATTTGATAAAGGTAAAATTAAAATAATTATATAGACAATAATGTTGTGAAGATATTTCCTAACACTTTATCCGTACCTTTGGTAATTTATAATATGAATATTTTTGAAGATATTTTTATTTACAGTCGCTCAATTGCTTATAATTATTCCAAGAACATGATAGATTGGTTTCACAGTTTACCATATTACTTCTTCACAATGACTTACAAACATACACATAGAAAATCGGTATATTGAACCTAGCTAGCTGCATGGAGGACTCAATCCACGATAATATAATAAAACCATATAAAATTAGCATATTACGTGCGTCATTAGGCCAACAAAAGTCTTGAGATATTTGATATTTCTCAAACCTATTCAATGGATAAAAGATATTAATACTACAAGAGAAGAACTACAGAGGTATATTCCTCAATTGATGTATATTATCATTACAACTAATATCCTTTTATCGAAGATATACATGCGAGACACAAAATACAGATTATATCACGTATATACAAACAGATTACGCATGTTGACTCATGCATATACTTGCTTGATACCCTTTTATATCTTCGAATTTCTTACAAATTATTGGCTGTCCCAAAAAGAAAATTAATTATTAGTCCAAATACTGCATCTTATCACATTTTTTTACCAAAATTACTATTACTTTAAAAATTCACATCCGTAATTTTATTTTAAAATAGTTTTAGAAGATGAAATAAGAAGTAAAACTACTACACAATTTAAAAAACTACAGTTTAAACATTTTCACAATCAAAATTGTTTGAACTTCAACGTATAACTAAAGAAATACCAATCACTATTGTCTATTGTACCTTACGAATAGAAAAAGGTGGTATCATACATATTCTAACGAGAAAAACATTCTAACGAGTTGACCGAGTAAAGTTATAATTAGCATATTATACGTAAATTTATTTTTGTTTGTGTGTTGTCTTTACTCTTTAAATAGACAAAGAAGTTGCCCTTTTTAAAAATGTTTTTTGTTATTTCTGGGGTTAAATAAAGCTGGGATTTTCAGTAAAGCCAGAAAACGAGAAGAGTGGAGTGCGAGGCATGATGACATTAGACCTGTCAAAGTTCAATTATTAAGATATGAAGTGTTTTAATAATCCCAAGGATAGTAGTTTAATTATTCCTAAATGAAACTAGGAATATTTAAGTCAGTGATTAGAAAATACAAAAAAAAATACGCTTGAGGGGAATTTGGCATGCACCGAAAATGATGATGTTTTCGGTTAAAAGCTCATTTCCCCAGACCATACAGCAAAACATACAGACCTCTTGTGATGCTTGTTTCTCATCGAATTGTACTTCTATTAAGAACCATGTGCTCCCCAACAATTTCAATGTTAGTACATTTTCAATTAGAATAGGAAAAAATTGGTTGATCCCAATCTACTCAAAGTTACTTCTTGTTGATATATACTGCAACATTGTTGAACTTAAGTGGCTAGAAGATCCTATGCTATAAAATGCTAAGTGTTCGGGACATTGTCTCCGGAGAAAATTCACGATATTGAAGCTAATGTAAAGTTGAAGGGAAGACTTCAGGTTATTCTGAAGATGGATTATGTCTAATTACTATTCATAAACTCATCAAAAATCAACATGGATATAGCTAAATTTCAACCCTAAGTAGGTCCCTAGGTAACCCATATAAACAGGGCTGGTCTTGGACAAAATCAAATTAATTGCCTATGGTACCTAATTTTATTTTTTATTTTATAAAAATTATATAGAAATAAACCTCCAAATTTATATTAAAAATATTTATTAATTTTTTGTTAAATCGCATATAGTCCCCAAAATCTTAGGGTCTCTGCCATGTACTCACAATTCGTATTAAAACAAGTGAACAACATTACTGTGTACAAGAAAATAAAGCATGAAGATAGGGAAATTAAAACAAAATTGATTGAAAATGTATCGTTGTCACACTGACTGAGTGTCTAAGCGATGTTTTAATATCTTCTCCTCCTCTCGCCACACCTTCCAGCTTAAAAGAAACACACTTTAAGTAAGGTTCAAACGCACATTTTTCGGCTCTACATAGCGTTATCCATTTAAAGATCTCAAAATATTTGACGAGTAAGAAGTAAGAATAGTGATTTTTTAAACTCAAGGCCGTGTGACTTTGAATATTTCCTTTATTACAAGTATGCACGTTCGGTCATGCTATTTAGCCAAAGTCATGTCACACAGTTACGTTCAACATAAGTATTACGAAGATTTGTTTTTCTCTTAAAGATACATTTAGATGCCACCAGTAATATGTGCATGGTCAATAAACAAAAGTGTACTACATCAAGAGCACATACATACATGCACAGAGGGAAAGAGTCAGCTTTGGGTGGAAAAGAGGAAGTGAAAAGGTTCAGAGGCGTGGTCTCTAGCTAGTGACATTGCATAGGGCATGAAATGACTTAGGCTTTGAATCAACCACAAAAAAAGTTATATCCCTTTTGTCTTAGAAAAAATTTACAATACCATATTTCTTTACTATACCAAAATAAGTAAAGACTTTACTTTTTACAAAAAAATAATAAGTAATATTTTGTTTGAGCGGGTGAGTACATCAACAATAACATTTACTAGGGCCGGTCATAAATAAAACCAAATGAAACATTGTCTATCACAACCAAGTTTTTTTAAAAGATATATAGATATAAATTTTTCAATTTGTAAGAAAAAATTGTTAAATTCTTTTACTAAATTGCCGATATCTCGTCAGTTCCAGTCCAACATTTTCAATTTATTCTTGATGTCCTATGCTCAATTAAAACTTTGTGCTTTTTTATTTATATTTATGAAAATTTCTGTTAGTGCTCTATATACAACCAAAATTTTCGATTAAAATCATGATATCTTAAACGGTTGGTTATATTACTTATCCTGCGGACCGGCCATGTATTTCTTCTTTCCAAAATCTCAGGGCCGGTGCCTGATTTCGATCTAACTTTTGTATGGTTTGTTCAATTTATTTTTCAAATTCTTGAACATAACAAGATCACTTGCTCTCTTTTTTAATGCGAATATTTTGTAGTTTAATGTATAAATATGGACATGCATATTGGAAGAAAGGTGCCTTTAGGCAGGCCTATCGGGACAAGTAAATTTGGAGGCATATGGTGAAGTGAGTGGGAAGAGTTATCATTCCGATGTTGTAAAAAAGAAACATAACTTTCTCTCTCTTTCTGCATTGCATGTCCCCTTTATCTACAACCACCTCTTCCTCTTCACGTCTTAACGAATATTCTCCTTTACAAATTTAATACTACATAGATACACTGATTCATGTGCATCTATATAGAGAATATTATCATCATCTCTCTCTCTCTCTCGTTCAATGGTCAAATCAAAATTTTCTGCATCAACTTCTCTTTCTCTTGATTTCAAGTATTTTCATGTTTTTTTTTTGAGTTGCGGCCCACGCGGGATTCTCGTTTTTCTTTTCATGTGTACATAAACTCCACTAAACCAAGTATTCAGTTTCTGACATAAGCTAAAGCTAATTGCACTATTTTCTATTTCTAGCTAGTTTTTATCTTATTATTGTATATGCTGAACCTGACATCCACACACACACACATGTATATGTATGTGTATATTATGTATATACCTTTGTGAATAGTGACTACTAGCCTCAATAAGCTAAGAATCAAATCAAATCAAAGCAAGATAATTACAAAAACACTAATTAAATATGAAAATAAATGCATACGTACATATTTTTTCTATTAACAAGATGAGACTTAAAAATAAGCTAGCCGTGTTATATATATATAGTTATATACACACTTTCATGTCTTCCAAATGTTTTGGGGCATGATACATAGCTTTGTTTCTTTCTAAATTGTATTGTCTTTCTCTTTCGTACAAACATCAATTCTACATACAAATAGTGTGTGTATAACCAGAGAGAATATTTGGAAGACATAAGAAGACAAGAAACGAGCTAAAACACAAAACCATATATAAGCTAAAATTACAATTCGTGGGTTGCTGTATCGCATTGAGCCTATCACCGAGACTGTAATCTTCCAGGATTGCAATCATGATCATCTGCCACATCCATACTACTTTTTTAATGTTCTACATTCTCTTGCTTTTAGGGTACACTCTCCTCCCAAAAATTTTTTTTTTGTTAAAAGCTATGTATATGTAAGCCTAGGTGTTACTAAGAAAAAACAAAAAAACGCCTAGGTGTTACTAAATTGTTTTGGGCTGAAACATGGGCTCAACTAAACTATAAGCCCATTAAAAACTGAATCACTAGTTTCGTACTGAATTATAAGCCCATTAAAAACTGAATCACTAGTTTCGTATATAAATGCTAGCCTTAGGTTAAGTTGATTTCTACCTTCTAAGTAGGACCACCACAATTCAAGTTCATCGACCTTTAATACATTTAATACTCATGGTTTAGCTTGCAGTTTGGTACGAGTTTGCTCCTTTCCTTACGAGTGTTTACGCACATGTAAAATATAATTGAGGTTTATCAATATTTTAAACCGGTCCACCTCGATTAAAGCCATTGTTGTCAAGAAAGGTGTCCTTGGTTGGATAAACCCACAAAAACAATTAAAAATCATTTAGACGCAAAGTAAACATGAGATCGTGGCACCTAATTAATTTAAGTATTACAACCAAAAAGGCTATTAAACATATAATAAAAACCCAAACTCAAACGGCCCATGAAACATCACTTAAACGGCACGCAGTTCAAGTCTTTAAAACTCAGACGCTTTGATGTCCGATCATAGACCAGAGCATATCCGCATCTGCACGTGCGAGGATTCCCAGCGCGTTATATAGATTCCAGTAGAATACAATACACACAACAACAAGTTCGTCTTCATTTCCGCAAAACCAGGTTCGGTTCTCCTCTCGAATTTTATTACCAAAATTCAATCCTCCTTGCCGCTCATTTTTTTTTATCCAGATTTTTACGGTTTAATTATCTGAAATTGTTTGATTTTATTTTCGGACATTATAAATGTTTTATTTTCAAACCCTTAGATCTGAGAATTTGCGTGATGAAATTTGCTTAAAGCTGACCTGCTCTCTTAAAAATTTGTTAGGTTTATCTTTTGTTTTGTCGTATCTTCATCATGAAGTTCTTGGAGTACACCAACCTTGACAGGTGAAATTGAGTTTTTTTTTTGGTGAATTATGAGAATTTTAGTTTAATCCTCTAAAAGGGTTTTGATTACAGATTGAATGTGTTTATGGGTCATCTAAATCTCGGGGAAAGAACTATCAAAGGTTGCCTTGAAGCTTATTCTTGTAAGGATATGTTCGTGTTCTTCTTCTGTGTCAGAAGATTTATCTTCTGGGCTACAAAGAAAATAATATGTTTTATTTATTTATTTATTTTGATAGGTAAACATGCTGGAACTGATAAAAGATTGTCTCTTAGTTTGGAGAATGAGGTATTACGACGACTTGCATCTAATTATTACAATCAAGCATGTGCTTTGGTCTTAATTATTGAATGTGTACAGCTGCTGCTTGTTGACCTTATTTTTTTTTATTGTTTCTTGAAACTCAGATGCTCGATTATCTTGGCAAATCTTCTGACACTGACTCATCTTCACCTGTTGATCTTTTGTTAAGCAGATCAAGGTAAGGAACAAATGTTACAAACCTTTTCACCTTTCTTTTTTATATATAAAATGTATATCTTCTTTACATATTATATTGTATTGCTTAATCCACAGTCGAAAGGCTTTGATCTACTTGGTTCTTACACTCTATCAGATGTATCCGGACTACGATTTCAGGTAACTACATGTTTGTAAATCTTTTAAGGGAGGGGGATTATATGGGTAATGTTCATTGTCAGCTTCTTGGGCGACATGGCAACCCGCTATATATAATTCCCCTTTTAAAAATCTGTGTGGGAGTGTTGTCAGAAGGTTTGACCAACGGTTCATTGAGCTGTTGCTAGTTGAGAGTTCAATTCTCTCCATTTCCCAAAAATGCTAAACTAAACCGGTTGTGTGGTGTCTGATTGAACATGAAATAGTCCATCTTTGTGTATAACTCTATCACTACTGCATTGTTGTTTTTCTATTTTGTTTTCAGCGCTGTGAAAGCACATCAGTTTTTCTCTGAGGAAAGCTGGGACACGTTTACTCAGATTTTTAACAACTATATGTTTGAAGCTTCCAAGGTATTCTACGTCTGTTAGATGGAGAGTTTAACAAGTGTATCATATGTATTCTCTAATCTGTTTTATAGGAATGGACTGAGAGGAATGAGGATGGTTCTCTACTTGAGGCAATCTACGAGGCTCTTGATGAGGTAAGTTCACTATTTGAATAAGAAACATTAGAAGCTAGGCAAGAGTAATGGGAAAGAACTATTATCATACTACAAATGTGATACAGGTTGTGAAACTAGCTGAATGTGAGATATACGTGTACAACCCTAATCCTAATGCTGACCCTTTCCTCGAAGAAGGAGCAATGTGAGTTACAACAACTTCCTTTTCTCTATTCAGAGATTCTAGCCTGATTGTTAACTAAAAGGCTGCTTCCTTTTCCTGTTGGGTCAAATCCAGATGGTCCTTCTGTTTCTTATTCTACAACCGGAAACTGAAGCGTGTTGCAGGGTTTCGTTTCTGCTGCATAAGGTGAGATGATCACATAGTTGTCCGTCTCTTTTACTGTCTTCTTCTTTAAAAGTCTTACCAACTCTATAAGTGTCTGTTGCAGTAACCTGGCAAGTGATGCGTTTCTGGCCGACACTCCTCCATATGGAGAGGATGACGAGATCTTTGACGACATGGATATGTGATCTCCTCTCTATCTTCAAGTTGAGCTGCACAGTCTGTAGAAAATTTGTATATCATCGATGTTAGATGTTATGCTCTCTAGTTTCTAGGCCTGTGAATCCAAGTCCAAGGTTAAGCACTTCGCTTTCCTTTATGTGTGTAGTTAACCTAAGTATACTCTGTTCCCTGTCATGTGCAATAAGATTGTCAGACTTTGTTGTAAATCTAATGTCCCAAAATAATGAGACAAAAATGTTGAGATTTGTTTTTATGTTCTCGTCTCCTTCCATTCACCAGTAGTCACCGCAAGAGCAAACTCCTGCATGAAAATGATGGAACCGGTTCATATCTCGGATGACAAGATCTCGCTGAACTATACTTGATATCACTTTCATAGCCCTGTGGCAATCTGAGCATATACGTAGATTCTTGATGATCAATATGCGATTTCTTGATAATGGCATTCGAACAAGCCCAAACGCCAGAGCCAACCTCTCGCTGTGAAACCACAATCTCTTATCCTTTTCTTCATCATCCATATCGTGCAGGACCGCCTTCCGATCAGGAACATAACCAGCTCGTTTTGCTTTCATGTTAAGCCATTCCAGCATCCCATTTATGAGCTTTACATCCGGATGATGTGATAACCTTCCCACACTGAAGTAATGCACGTCTCCTTGATGTTCTATCCAACTTAAACCAGGTTCCTTCTTTACACCATTTTCCTTCATGCTTCTCCTAACGGACGCAACGTTTTCCCATTCCTTTGCACCTGCGTACATGTTTGATAATAGAACATACGTTGCCTCATCCATTGGATTGATCTTTAGTATTTCCTCTGCTGATCTCCTTGCAAGATCCACATTGTTCTGACCAATTGAGGCACTAAGCATTGCTCGCCATATCATAACACTAGGCTTATATGGAATCCCTTCAATCAGCTTCATTGCCCTCTCAAGTTGCCCTGATCTTCCCAAAAGCCTGACCATGCACGTGTAATGTTCCAAACATGGTTCAATACCATGATCTCGAATCATCGACTCAAAACATTCTAGACCTTCATCTATTAATCCTGCATTGCTGCATCCGGAGAGAACAGCAAGAAATGTTAACACATTTGGCTTGAAATCACTATCCTTCATAATGTCGAAGATTCTCAATGACTCTCTAGTCAGTCCATGTGTGGAATAACCTGAGATCAACGCATTCCAAGACGGTATGTCTTTGGTTTCTATCTCATCGAACACAAATTGAGCAGCTTTGATATCACCACATTTTGCATACATATCTATCAATGAGTTGCTCACTGCAACTTCCTCGGCATTGTTAGTTTTTATCGCCAGCCCATGAACTTGGGCACCTAGCTGCATGCTTGCTAAAGAAGCGCAAACTCCAATAGCACTTGAGCAAGTTACTTCTGTTACGGACACCTGATTTCTAAGAGCTTCACGAAACAAGCTTAAAGCTTCTGCCTCATCTAGATTCGCATACCCGACAATCATTGTGTTCCAGCTTACCTCATTCCTATACGATAACTCAGCAAATAACTTTACAGCTGTATCCATTTTCTCACATTTGGCGTATACATCGATAAGAGCATTTGAGACATAGACATCCAAATCAAAGCCACCTTTCACCACAAGACCATGAAGTTGCCTTCCTAACCCATAACACTTCCTGATGGCACACGCATTCAAGATACTGGTAAAAGTAAACTCGTTAGGAACAACAAAAGCTTGTCTCATTCGCATAAACAGATCAACCGCCTCGTTACAAAACCCGTTCTGACCAAAACGAGCAATCAAAAGACTCCAAGGTACCACATCACTCTTTGGCACCTCACTGAATACTTTGAGAGCATCAGACATCTCTCCAAGCTGTGTATACAACTGAAGCAAACCAATACCTACACGAGGATCCAACTCATAACACGTTTTCAAGATTCTCCCATGAACACTCTTGGCATAATCAAACGCGCCTAGCCCAATGCTAGCCTTTAAAGCAGAAGCAAAAGTATAGTTATTAGGCATGAAACCCTCCATCCCCATGCGAGAAAGCAGCTCCAGAGACTCCTCCAAGAACCCATTCTCCACATAGCAAGATACAATTCCAGCCCAAGCAACAACGTCCTTGCTCAAAATCCCCTCAAAAACACTTCTTGCACTATCAACAACACCACAGACGGCGTAAGCATTGATAAGCGCAGCTCCGACAAAAGCATTGGAGCTAAAACCGAGTTTAACTATAGGAGAATGCAACCACCAACCAATCTCAGCTTTATCTGCACTGACGAACCACTTCAAGAAGGAAGTGAACACGTGTGGATTAAGCTCATGACCTTCTCGATGCAACCTGGCGTAAAGACCAACGGGATCTTCACACGCGTTGCCTTGAATGAGAGTAACATACGAGACGTTGTTTCTCTCAAGCATTTCGTCGAACAGGTTCAACGCATCTTTAGGGAAACCGGTTTTGACGTAGGCGTCGAGGAGAATGTTTGAAGCGAAAAGGTCTAAGCAGATGCCTCGTTTGACCACGTCGCAGTGGATAGTCTTAGCTAAGATTGGATCGTTTTGATCAATGCAGTGACGGAGTAATTTGCCGTAAGTGTGAGAGTCTAAGCCTGGGGCTATCGGTTCCGAACATTCCAATGCAGACTCAGCGGTTCGAACAGAGAAGCCACATTGTCCAAAACGTTTACATTGAATGAACCTTCGAATCTCCGAGAGATTAATTGTTCTAATGGACCCGATCATGTGGATTTCGAGCTTCGAACTTCCGACGCGGTATCGTCGCGTTTGGCAAGCAAATCAGGAAGAAAATTATATCTCCGAACACCGGTTTAGTGAATCGAACCGTTTGAACCGCAGGTGAGAAAGTTTACTTGTTAGAGACATAGATGAACTCTCACGTAAACACGTTTTTTTAGTAAAGAGTACAAGCATTAGCTCATCATTCATGGGCCGGCCCAAAGCATAACAAAGTGGCTCATGTCATGTGAACCCAGTTATCTGAATTTGATAACCAGATTCAAAATTAGGGTTTCTGTGAGTCTATTTGCTTATTGGGCTATAAAGCAAAGTTTTAGCTGTCTTCTAGTACTTTGTTGTGGGCTGTTTTTCTTATTCAAAGCAGATTTTACTATTGGATTAGGTACAGCTGATCGAATAGCATGTTCATTGGAACTCATTAGGCGGAAGTTTTTAAAAACAGTTAAGAACTTATTTTTTAACTTTTAATTGAAAAAGTTAAAAACAACTCTTATATAAGAGACATCTAACTTTTCCAGTTAAAAATAAAAAAACAGATTATTAACTGTTTCTAAGAGTCTGCGACTAAGGATCTCCAATGGACATGACATTATTAGATGTATTCATTGTTGGTGTACGCAATTTGATTGTTTTCTGAAATCAACTGACAAACAAATCAAACAATAATCGATAGCTGCATATTAGACCAATTAGTTTGACTATAACGAAAGAGAACATTTAAGTTGGTTTTGTTTGAAGCAGTCAACAATGATAACATGTAGGCTACAACTATATGCTAATTTGATTCCGTGAAACACATTATTTGGAATATCCAAAGTGCATGCTATTAGTATAGATGGTCATGATTTTCATTTTCTAATATGTTAACAGGGAGGAATCTTTCAAATCATAGTATAACTTAAATATCAATAATAATCTCGTTTCAATTGTAACATGGCAACATTAAATGGTGGTGTGACGAATAGGAATTGGTCTTGTTTCTTTAATCCGGACACGCCATGCTTTGTTAATATGCTAGTGATGTATACTATTCAACGAAAGTGGTACTACTAGTTAAAAAGAAGACACGCAAAGTACGCTCACTTTATTTATTATTCTTCACAAATTTACTGTTCCACCAAACTCGTGCTTAAGACGAGGACCTTTAACATAAAATAAGTCACGTTAGTCGGCAAGACCTGCCCATATTACTAAAATGAGCTAACACTCACGTGTTTCTTGAACTAACTTCCATTATAATACATACGAGTATGACAAAACTAAACCAAACAAACAAATATATATATTCAAGTACTTTAGGTTAACAGATGGGTGACAGGCACATTTCTTTTCTTCTTTTTTGGTATGGAACAGGCTCATATCTTTTTTAATACGTAAACGGAAGCTTCATGAGAAGCCAAGAGACGTGTTCATTTTCTTTTCCCTTTTTTTTGGGTGCAATTTTCATTTTCATTTCCAAATACTATAAACTCAACAAAAGTAATGGAAATATATAAGAAATATACTTGGAACATAGCGCATAGCGTCAGAGAACATTAAATATAATAAACATATAAAGAAATAGGACATGCTATTATTATTATATAACATACTAATCTGCAAAAGATAGGGGATTACAAAAGATTGAGGAGAAGCCAAACGCAAAACGAGCATCGATGTCTTGGATGGTTACATGACCATTTGGTTTCGTGTCCCAATCAAAAAAAAAAAGAGATAAGGGCTTTGTTTAGGCCGATGTAGGAAAGTATGGAGATGCTGATACTACTCTGCAAAACACACAAACGAAAATAAAATGTGAAAACGCGTTTTATTGTAATATAGTAAGTTGTAGAGAACACGTCAAATATTTCTTTTCGCCAGTAAGTCAAACAAAAAAAACAAAATTTCTTTCGATTTTCTCATCATTGATAATAAATCGAATCTATTAGTAAGAGATCACCTTGTCGGAAGTAAACAAAAAAGGAGACTTAAAGTCAACACGTTTTTGTAGCTCCATACATAATCTAAGAGCTTTTTAATCTACATACGTATAATAACTATGTAGATCCAGAAACATGTGCTTTTGATGAACTACCAGAAGCATGTCTAAAAGTTGTATGTGATAAAAAAAGATGGCACACACCTAACTATTTTTCACGGGTTTTAATGGAATCTTAAAAATAAATTTTAAAAATCGACACAGAGAACGAAAAAAACTGTTTATTTTGTTTTTTGGGTAAATTCTAGGATGGTGGGAGAACAATTACCTCTCCTTGCGCTTTTCAAGAAACCTTTGTAGTGACTTCCTCCTTGCGATGGGAAGATCTGCACATTCACACAAAAACATACACATGTTAACAAACTTGTTGTGAACTGTTTTTATACACATGCTAACCAGGCCCGGCTCAACTTTATATTGGCCCTTGGCAAATATATTTTGGATCCTTGACAAATATATTTTATATACAATAATAGTTAATTAATTATAAAATTATGGGCCCAATAAATACCACGATCCGGTTCATGATTTATATATATATATATATATATATATCGTTCTCTAACGTGGTTAGATGTTGTTAATGCTAACAAACTAATTTCAAACCTCTACATGCATGCAACTAATATCATGTATACTCTAGAAGAATCAAAGCACTGGGTGACTCATTGTTAAAATTTCTACTAACCTCCATCTAGATTCTGGCCAAAGAGCTTTGTTCTTAAGGTGGTCTGAGGAATTACCGAGAGATCTTGCTCCATAGATTTGTCTTTCTTAGATGATGTTTCAATGGCCACCTTCATAATATTCTCAGCTTTGTTAGGCGACACTTGAAAAACGGAGACGGTCCCATTGTAGAAGATGGTCATAGGAACAGTTCCAGAGACAGGTTCCATACCGGGTCTGATGAGATAATTTTTTTAAAAGATAAATATTATTTTGTTTGCTTTTTTGGAAGTGCTAAAATGGCAAAATATTATTTTCTAGAAAAAGAAAATAAACCTAGTGAGCAGAGGCGCGTGGACCGGAGACATGGGGATATGAGGATGATCTTCCTTAGGAGTAGATGGAACTGAAGGAGATCTGGTCGATGTTTCGGAAGTGTTAGCACCAGAAGCTAACAGCGATTTGATAATCTCGGGGTCCATTTTCGAAATCGCACCTTGTATTTCTGCATGAAAATTTATTCCCAGATTAAAGATCGTTTAGGACCACACAAGAAAAAAGTTAAAGAAGAGAAAAGAAAAAAAAAAAGTACAACGACCGAACCTCGGAAACTACGACGACGGTCAAGAAGTTTCTTGAACTTGGGCTGTGGAGCGTTGTTGGTCTGCTTCTTCTCAAGACCGAAGAAGTCAAGCTCTGTGGTGGCCTTAGACATGTTTGGTTCTGATGTCTCGCTGAAGCAGAGAGAGATCAAGAGAGAGAGAGAGGAGAGATATTAGGAGGATGGTAATGTTTTTCTTTAAGATGAAGAGGGGCGAGAGGAAGAAGTAATGAAGAAAAGGATATTTCATGTGAGTTTTAAAAAGAATTTAATATAAAGTGTATCCGTCTCTGATATAATAACGCACGAGGTTCATATGCCGTTGTCTGTATTTTTAGCACAAATGGCCTACTCTAACTCATCCACTTTCTTTTTGTTTTCTTTATTCGAATTTTCTTGGTTAGGCTCCTAGTCTCTTCCTAACTTATATTTTAATGATTAACACACATGTTAATGATAACCTAAATGATACCACTATTCATAAGTAATCTATTTTGTATCAATTGCCCGGAAATGACGGATGTCCAATAGCTAATCTTATAAAAATATCTTCACGTCCTCGTATTGAATCCAAATCTTTTTTTTGGAGTATATAAACATTGTTACCTTGGGTTCTTCTGACATTTGTACGTTTTGTAATTTCCAGATTTATTTTAAAGTAATTTCGAGATCTATATTGTTTTTCAAACATGTCTTTTTACTTAATTTATTAACTTCCTTTTTCTTTTCTTTTTATGAGATTTCTATTTATCAAACCTGACCACAAGAGTATTTTTTAAAGCTGGTGCAGTGTTCTTTCCGTATTTAAAATGTATTGCATTTGCATGTACCATCTTTGTGTGTTCGCTGTCACTGTAGTTTATCTGTTGAAACTATTGTTTTTCTTCTTCTATTATGAGCTTTATATATATATTTTTATGAGCTTAACCAGATTCACAACTATTTTTAGCTTTTCTATGAGGTGACAATGCGGTGAATAGTGTTCGTGGGTAAATAATGTTCCACGACACTTATTAAAAGTCAGTCTTACTGAAATTTCAAAAGAAATTTTCATCTTTACTATTCAAAATGAAGTGCATTTCCAAAAAAGGTTATCCATGTGTTTAATTAATAAATAATTTCAATATCCCTATTTAAATAATGGTATATCGAACCGGAAGCTAAACATGCAGCCGTGTAACTCTATGTTACTATCATTCTGCTTTAACAACACTAATGCTGTCTCAGTTCCCTTTCAACTTTGTTAAATCAGCTAATCTCATCGTTTGTTAAAAATTAAAACAAACGTCGTGACAAGTCAAGTTAGGTCTGGAGAGTCGTGCGAATAAGTATAAATGAATAGTAAGAAAAACCGAGTCATATGCATGTCTTTCACGTGTTAGAGAGATGTAGTTAATGTCAAGACATCACTAGGCAAAGGTGCACTCTTCTCCATAATAAGTCTTTAGTGCTTTTCTCTCTTTTCCTCACATTCTGATTTGACTCAGCCTCTTCTCTCTCTCTCTGTGATTTGACTCAGCCCCTCTCTCTCTCTCTTGATTCAGTTGATAGGCCTTCTTGATTTAAATTAGTTTATTTCATTCATCTCACGTTTTCTCTGTGCTGGCGGTTTGATGACGATATATTTTTCAAGCTTACCAACTCACCCCTATCTACCTTCCATATACCAACTTGCCCTTCCTTTTGTCTTTAATCTCATCTATACAAATTATTTACTATTTACTGTATTTTTTTTGTCGACATTATTTATTGTATAAAAATATTTTTTTAGAGCACTTCCAATAAAAATATTTAATATGGATATTTTTAATTTAAAATTTTGAAAATGAAGAGAAAAGGAGAAAGAGAGAAGTTCATGAGATTTAACTTTGTTTAGTTTAGTGAGAGTTGTAGGTTAGAGAGAAAGCTCACTCCACAAAGAACTAAATTATCTTTAAGTATAATGCAAATGAGAATCTAAGAATAAATAATGTAAATTTGTTTTTTGATCAAACTTTAATTAAAGAACTAATTTATCTTAAAGTATTTATATTTTTTAGTTTAAAAACTCTTCAAGAGTTTTAACCAATAAGTTTGCTCTTACTTTGTTTATCTGCTCATCAGATATACATACCAATTTTTAAAAAATTAAATAAGTCGATGGAGTGTCGCACAAAAAAAAAAAGGTTGATGAAGTAACCAACTATCCATATATTGCTTCTTTATTGGGTTTGAGTGTCAAGACCCACGCCTTTAAACGTGTTACAATCAGACTTTACTAATAAATGTAGATCAGTAAAATTCATAATTAAATAGAGAGAAAACTTTGCCAACTTTTGCTTTTGTTTATAGATATCTAATATATTAAAACAGATTCCTATTTTTATCTACTTATAAGTAGTCTAAGTTAGACCATTACATTTTTTAATTTTCTATTTATTCTCCTACAATTAATTTAATTATTATTAAATATATATTATATCTAACCAATTATCTTAATACTTTCAAAATAAAATATTTAAAAAAGATATTCTTAAGTATCTTTTTGTAAAAATAGATTTTAATAATATATTTTAATATCTTTTATTTAAAATATAAATATACATTTGTTTTTAAATAATAAAACTATTATTAATATTAACTATATTTAAAACCGAAAAATTATTCATTATTTATTTATATAATAAAAAATCTATAATATTTTTATATATAATTTATATTTATAATTAAATTACTACACTAAGTAATAAATATAAAGTAACTTAATTCATTAATTAACTATTTATAAGTTATAAAATAACTAAATTATATTTATGAATTTTACAACATACTTCAACATATTAAATAATATTAAAATATGATATATGAACTAATAAATCATTTCATAAGTTAATATATATATTTTAATTAAAAATAATTAATATATTTCTCATTTATGAGACGAGTATAATAACAATAGTTAATTTGTATAATAATGTTGACAAAAAGTATAATAATCAAATAAAATTTTACGAATATTAAAAATTAAAAATTTGTATTATAATATATGAAGCATGTTATATAAATTAATTATCTTATTTTCATAAAATTATATTAATGTAAATTTTATTTTTATTATATATATATTTCAAAACAAATGTTTTAATGAAAAGATACACATGTATAAAATTTCTAATTTTGAGTAAATAAATATTTGAATAAAAATTCATCTCGTTTTAAAAAGTACATGTCAAAATCTAACAATAAACATTAATATTTCATCAAAATCTAATAAGAAACATTAAAATGCGTGTGAAAATCTAATAATAAACATTAATATTTGATTAAAATTTAATAAGAAACATTAAAGTGCGGGTCAAAATCTATCTCACATTCATGTATCTATTTCTAATTTAGTATGTATCCTCTTGAATATTGATCCATTACGCTTACAATGCGGATCAAAATTCATCTCACATTTATGTATCTATTTCTAATTTAGTATGTATCCTCACGAATATTGATCTATTACGCTTACAATAAAATGATAAATTAGTTTGAGTAACTTTTGTAAAAAAAGAGGATAACATTCATAATATATATCCACCATTCATCTAAACATTCATAAATTAGAATACTTTAAATATAAAAATTTAAGTCAACATATTATTACATAGTAGTCACCCATAATCAAAAATGCAAATTCATTTTATATAATTTGGTTTGTGTCGAAAATAATTCTACGATTTAAAAGCGCGAGTCAAAATCTAGTTGTGACTATTACAAAACTTTAAGGACCTAAATGTTTTAAATTCAGTTTCTAATTGTAACTAAAAGGTTTTTTAATTCTCTAGACAACTTAGCTTCTTAGAATACGGCCCAAGTGTTGTTTAAAAAGCCCAAAGAGACAAGTTATATCAAAGTATTAAAAGAATGTAGAGTGCTCAATTATCAGGCCTTTTAAGCCCAATGATGAGTTCTTGCTCAAGACGACCATTAAAGTAGGATTCAAATTTCAAGTTTGTCTTCGAGAAAATTCAAAAAGGAAATACATTCAACTGCAATTACAAATCTCATTTAAGTTGACGCGTAATCGTCAAAGAAAGAATTGAACTTTTCATATTTGAATCAGAATATAACCCTATCTCATTGACCTTATAACAAAGTAGTCGGGGTTTAATTTCACGCCAGTATTGTGCCGCCGAGTCGTTACACCTTTATTAATGATCGTTAAACATAATTATTACATCAAACATCAAACACAAAGCATGAATCTCTCAATCAACAACAACAAGCTTCCTATACTCTTCTCCTGCAATAGCACTCTCCATGATCGCCACAGGATTAATCTCTCCATCATTATCCAAAAACATCTTAATCAGATTCTTCGAAAACCCACTCACCAACGCCACTCCCTTCTTGCCCCCATGCACCGGCGTCGACCTCGAGTCCCTCAAGTTCCAAAACACTATCTCCGGCACAACCTCACCGTACCCTGCCTCCCTATACTTTCTACCAATCGCCTCGTAATCCGTTTCCCATGTATTCCTTTCTCTCCTATTATAATAAGACATTGAGGCAGCTTCATCAAACTCCATGTCGCTGAACACAAACACCTTCTTGATCATCTCCTCAGGCTTCAACCTCCCATCAACCGCCACTTTCAGAAGCAAATCAAACACCTTCTGAAAATCAGTGTTCATCCCCCACTCCATACTCCTCACGAACCTCGTCTTAGATCTCAGGTCGTCTCCCTCCACGATTTGCAGCTCAGGATCGCCGCTGAATGTGATCATCTTCCCTCTCCACGGCTCCTCCGTCAGCTCCGAGATTAAAAGCCCCAACGCGACGGAGACCTCCATGGGAGTTCCACTCATGGATCCGGAGACGTCGGAGATCGCGATGCAGCTCGTCAGCGAGCCTTTCTTTCTTAGATCATCCACCGTTCGTTTCCACTGCAGCTCGGCGACTTGTCCGCCGTCTCCTCCGTCTAGCTCCCCGATGATCTCGTGTGGTAAGACGGCGCCGGCGGCGATCTTGGTTTTGCCTTCCCTCGCGTCGTTGAGATATTGCTGAAACCGTTCTGCGTCGTGGTTTAGGAAGATCTCTTTGTAAGACTTCATCGCTACTGATGCGACTCTGTTGTAAGGGAGAGAGCTCCAGTTTCTAGCTCCCATGTAAACCTCTGGGAGCTGCAGAGTCTTTCGTAGAGGGACGAGGACTTGTTTTCTCAGCCTGTCGCGTACTCTGTATGCGTAGTGAGCTTCCTCGATGCCTTCGTATTCAGGGAAAGATTCGCGAGGGAAGATTTTTCTAGCGATGCTCTCGCAGAGAAGCGTTGCTTTGTCGAAGGAAGAGTCGAGAGACGGACACCACTTAGCTGCTAAAGAGATCTTGTTGGTTTCTCCGGAAGTCAAGAACTCGAGGTCTTTCTTTAAGTAATCTGCGAAGAGATCAGAGACGCGTTCGTGGAGGAAACGGTAGTCTGGATCTTGAGAGTATCTTGTGAAAGCTTTCTTCCCTAGTGAAATCTTCTCAAGCTTGCGGTCCAAGCTAGCTTTCGCCTTCTCTTCCTGGTTCCTCTTCTCTGCATTCGCTATCCTCATCTCCCTCGTAGCCGCTGGCTTCTTACGTCCACGGCCTACACCACGACCATAAGGAGAGGATCTTGACGAACCAACAGAGAATGGAGCTCTTCCTCTACCTCTACCTCTACCCCTACCTCCAAATCGAGGCCCGGAACGACCTTTCCTCTGTTGCCATTCAGACTTTTGGATCCTACGGATCTCAAACCCTTGTAGAATCCTGTAAAGAATCTCCGGAAAGTCTTTAAAGTATCCGAATTTAGAGAGGGAGTCTAGGTTACACGCTAGGGTTTTGGGGTGGCAACCGTGGAGCCATAGCGCCGCCGTGTAAAACCCTTCCTTGTCGGATTTTCCGGTACCACGGACTCCACGGAGGTTGCAGATAAGCTTGAGAGTGGTCAAAGCGTCGTGGCTCCAAGCAGAACATAGTCTCTGCTCTATAGATTCCTTGGGAGTGCTTGGAACAACGTGGAAGAAGAAGTCAAGACAAGGGTTACCTGCGGATAGGTATGTAGCGGATCCGTTCTCGGTTAGGCCCATAGGAGGAGAAGATGAGACGTTGACTTTGGTTGACTTGTTGAAGTTTGAAACCATTAGGTTCATGAACGGATCGCTGGGACCAGAGGCTGTGGTGGGTTTTGGGAGGAGAGAGTTGGAGTTTTGAAGCTCTGGTGGACCAAGCAATGGTGAAGCCATGATTGTAAAAGATGGTTGTGGAAAAGAAGGTGATGATGATATTGATGAAAGTCGTCTGTCTTGTTGGTCTTATTTATACAATTTAAGTAACTTGGTGATCACGTTCTTGGTCTGTATTTCTCGTTCAATGGAGGCGCATAAACCGACGTTTCTTAAAACCCTAGAAATAATTTTGAGCCCGTTAAGGCCCATTAAGAGTGAGTCAACCTCTAGAAGGGCTGGTCCATATTACAAGTATGCTTCCGAGAAAAGTCAGAGGAGAATCTTTCAAATAAAAATCGCAATTGGACTTTGAACTTTCCTTCCATCTTCTTCTTCTTCGCAATTTCCCTGGAAAAATCAATTTCCATCGAATCACCTTCATCCTTTTTAATAATACATTATCCTCTCGTAGCTGTGTGTGTTGCTTCGTCGTAATCGTTGACATAAGGATGTCGAAAGAGGGAGAGACGGTGATGGGAGTACCGTATTACGCGGGGCAGAACCCGTATCAGGCGGGGATTGTGCCGCCGAACGCGATCTATGGAGATCCGATGGGTGCTCCGATCCAGCAAACGATTTATCGGGATACTCCTGCTCCTTTCAATTGTCTCTATTGCGGCAATACCGGTCTCACAGATATCAGGTAAATATACGATTCCATAGTTTAGGGTTTTGTAATCGATTATAGATCATCTAGTATGTGATCATATATGGGAATCTGCAATTCGACTTGATTACTTCATGGATCGCCTCTATTTTGATTCCCTAGGTGAATTGGTTACAAGTTTACGTTATAAGAAGCTCATGTAGTTGATTTGCTTAATGCATTCATGTCTAGGGGTTACGTTTGTTCTGTTGGAAGTATTTTTTAGAGGATAAGACTTGGTTTTGTGTTGCATATGTATTTGTCTTTGAATGTGCTATACTTAAAATACTTTTATAATGAACAGATCAAAACCGGGTGTAGCTGCTGTTGTTGCGTGCATGATGCCGTTTATGCTTGGATTCTGTTTTCTCTGCCCTTCTATGGATTGCCTCTGGCACAAACAGCACCATTGCCCTCAGTGTGGGAACAAGGTAGTTATTTTAATGTGTCTTCTGCTTCGTGCTTGCATCCTTCCTCTGTATTAAAGTATGTTCTGATTCATATGTATGCAGGTTGCTGACTTTGAGAAATCAGATCCCTGCCTGGTGATGGATCCTCCACAGTGGAAGCAACCGAGCTTTGCACTCCCTGCATGATAAGATTGCATTCTTTTCTTTTATTTTCTCGTTGGGATTACGTCTGAAGTTGAGTCCTTGTGTTGTTTGTACCTACAAAATTGAAGATAAAGAATCAACCCTGTTAAATGTGTGAGAAAAGGAATGTATACAATTTGTATGTATCTTCCAGTGATTCGTGAGTTGAACCGTTTGGTGTCTTAACTCTTGTCCCTTCTTTGGCTATGAAACAAGACTCTTCACTTTGAAATTCTTTTCCTCTCGAGGAACCCACAGGTATGGATGTTGTGATGGGCTGGGCCGGTCCGGCATGTTTTAATTGAAGCCGTCTACTTTCAACCAGGCTTGTAATTGCTCTGTCGAAGCCTACTCTGGTTCTGGGTATACAGAACCTTGATATTGGACCAAGAATTTCAACTCTTTGTGAAACGGGTTCTCTATATGTCTTCTTTAAAATCTGTTAGAAGTTTGTAGATTTTACTCTGTTAAATGTATTCTGTGAGGTTTTTGTCAAAAGATAGACCCAACCCAACTAAACAAAACTGAGTCCTAGTCGTGAAAAATCGAAGTGTAGATGATAGCAACTTCTCTTAATGTCAAATCTGTATTATTGGTTGTGTCTCTTACACCCCATTAGACAGTAAATATTCTGGTATACTTCCCTCTCAATCAAGGTCATGTAGACAATAGCAACTTCTCTTATGTTAAAATGAAGCATAGTACAAACTATTGAAGCATGAAGACTACTTATCAACTACATGATATTTTACTTTTCTTTGTTTTCTTTTCCTCCCTGTTTTGACATAAGTTTACTCTATCTGCTCAGTTCGGGTTACACAAAACTATTACCCTTCTTATATGAGTCTTTGATAAGGCAAACATCAAGTCATGCAAAGAATCCTTTAGCAACTTAAATAAAGTTTTGAATTTTCTTTTTGTAAATGGAATTTGATAGACTGATAAATAGGGAGTTGCGTGCATAGTTGAAAAGGCATATAGATTTTTAGTGCAGTACAGATGTGCAACTGTAGTTGTCACCGAGCATATGCCTTGTCTGCTGGTTTTAGTGTCTTAAGTTTATAAACTCTTCTGTTTTGTTGGAATCTGACAACAGTAAAGAGTTGCCTCTTCAGAGTGTGAAGTGGCTTAACTTGTTAGCTTCTTTGGGACCATTTTTTAAAGATGTCTATCTATAGCAGGAATTTTAATGTTTTGACGAAGTCTTGAGATTAGTTCTTCGCTATAAATGTCTAATCATGCCACACCAAAGGGTCTATTAAGGAAGATACAACTGAATCTTTCAATGGGGTCCATGGTTTACAAATTTTTTCAAGAAAGCTAAATATGTGATGTAAGTAAAACTGCTCCTACATCAAACCCATTTGTTGTTTGTCATTATGTCTCAGAAAGCTGAAGCTGATCCTCAAGTCACTCCCTCGCAAGGGGTTTTGCTTCTTCACACGTTACCTCTACACAAAATATCAAACACTATCCTTTGGATACTTTTACTTTTGTTTTAATCTATAGCCAAGGAGTATAAAGCATGCAGTTTAGTTCCCTCTTCGTAAATCAGATTTGAAGCCAGGGCCTGGTCGAGCTCCCATGATAGATTCAGTCGGTTGAATGAAGTTTCATTATTTCTTGAACTATTTGTATCAGGCAGGGTGATAAGTAGACATCATGATATGGTTGAAGATGATATAAACCTTGTGTAATTAATTGTGGCGTTTAGGTTTGTGTTGTCATCAAGAAATGAATAGTGGAAGAGTCACATCTCTAGTTTTGCTTAAAGTCTAGGCAACATGTCTTTGGGAGCTGACCTCATTCTCTTCTTTAAAATGCTTTGTAATAGGGCTTATGGGATCAGGCAAGAGCCGTAAAGAGATTCTGGCACTAAACCCAAATAAAGAGAAAATGATGAAATAAATTATAAAAATATTCTCTTTGGTTTTATTTGAGTTTGCTTACCCAACTAGGTTCCTACTTGTTTTATGTAGTTTAATTATATGGTGTGGTGGTTGGGAGTGAACAAAAAAACGAAAGGAAAAGGATTGGGTACAAGAGATGTATATATCTTTTTTGATGAATGATGATGCATTTTCTCCACCTTGGTGGTGTTTCTTGTGAAGTTAATAATAAATCTCATCTTTACTTTTCTCTAAACTTCAGTTGCTATAACATTTCGGATTAGCATTACCTTCTGCGTTTTTGTTTGCGTGCAGCTTTAGTGTGTCATTAGTTTTACAATTCACTACTAATCTACTAGAGTATCTTTCCCTTTTTATAGTTTAACATTAAGACAAAAGTTAAGTAAATCTAAGGCGAACATACATACATATTGTATATAGTTGGTGAAAGTGACACATAACCATGCAATGTAAGTAAGTAAAAGGCGTGTGGGTAATGGCTGGTTTGTGAAAATGTGTGGGTCTCCCACGTCTCCCAAAGTCGCAACCCACTTGGAATTTTATAAAATTTGAATTTCACAAAACACAAGTCAGCCTTATACGACTCTTCCCACCTTCTCTTCTTTATTTTCTCCTCTTTTCTTTAATCAAATTCGTGAATATATATACACATGTATTTGCTAGCAAAATTATTAAAAAAGGTTCTATGTATACCTTATGATTTAAATATAAAAGTAAGTTTGATATGTTTCATATCACTTAAGTGTATATATATACGCCACACACATGTTTATTCTCTTGTTATTTTTTTAGTTTCCTATATAAACTATTCTCTTTTTGTTTACAATACATTGAATCAGTTGTTATGGAAGAGTATTATACTATTATCTATGCAAAAATCGGTGTATCATGCGGGCCAAATTCTAATATATTGTCCCTAAACGTATAATCAGAGTCAAAGAAGAACAAATCCACTATCTAATTGCAATAATGTCGTACGAAGCATCCAAATATAAATTTTCTCTATTCGCAGGAATAATATATTCTTCACCCTTCCTTGTGGCATACGGAACATGAAAACGATCCTTATACATATATAAAAAATTGGAAACCAAGTTGTTAAGCTATTTGACTCAGTTGATAAGCACTAAGATGATTGGGATTGCTTGCAAGTACAAGAGAACGCAACTATATATATGTTTAGCACCACTAATATCGAATATGTGGACTAGTAAGACTTGGCATATTATATATAGGTTACGTATCGGGTTCTTTTAGTCTTTGCTATTGACTCAGAAATAATACTGATTTAAATGAACTATACAGAAAACAGAATAATTTTGTAATTATAATATCACTTTTTTTGTGGAAAATTGCCTAATAATTATAGGTTAGCTTTTCCAAGCATACAAAATTATGGGACATGAAACTACGTATTTAATCACTAGATAAAGAATAGCCATGTGGTCCAGGTCAGAGATTGATTCTTCTTCCTATGTAAAGTAATCGAGTTTACCTATTAGTCGGTTGAGTCTCATTTCGTGAACACTCTTGGTTAATAAAAAAAAACTACCTAAGGGATTTATAAGATTATATCTTGATTTTAACAGTTGTTTCATTAAATCGAATATTTAGTTGCGTAAATTGTCTTGGGTAGGTTTTGTGTCTCGCTAGGTCGAACACTCATCAGACCGTCACCTAACTTTTCAATTCAGTTACGTAAGGCATAGTAATTGGATGGAGACAGAAGTAACAGATGCTGTTTAAACAGCACTCAGTAAACTCACACAGAATGTTTTTTTTCAACTTGGGTAGGTTTGAAGATTGGGATGGAATCTATAGATAGGGAGAGAGATTTGATCCTCCTCAAATATATTATCTTTACGGAACTTGGTTCTTATTAGTGATTCTCTTGAAGCTCTTAATTATGCTTGTTTCTTCCTTTTCCCGTAAAATAAGTTAAAACTTTCCATCTACATTTCATTTGAATCGACTGTTGCATAAATCTTTTTTTTTGTAGTCCTTCCCATGTTAGAATCCTATGACGACAGAGATTGTTTCTATGCGTAAGTAAAAAAAAATCGTAAAAGATGATATAATCCGTGAGTTTCTAACTTTGTTCTACTTTCTCCTAGCAATACAAATAATCAGATTACAAGATATAATCGGACTATCGTTTTAGAACGACTAAAAAGTGGTTGCCCAAAAAAAAGAACGACAAAAAAGTGAAAATTTTCAACGTCCCATTTTTCCCCAATCATAGTAAAATACGTATCGGTAGAAGGTAGTGTAGCTTTTATGTTCAAAGTGAAACATTATAACATGAGTTTTTTTTGTCTAAATGTTAAATTTTTTGAACTGAAAAATTACCTACATTTATTTTCTTCTTACTTTCAATCTGTCTTTGATTTTAGAATGAATTTGCCAAATTGTAACAGGATGAACTCATGAACATCACAGCTAAACATTTTGATCCCATAAGACAATGCTATATATTAATTGGATTATTATAGAAGGTTAATATACCCTAGTTATTTAAGTACTAAGCTACTTGCCTCACTGCCCTTTAAATTCAGTGAGCTAATATATACATATAATTTAGGTTTATCAAAACACAAAGTGAATTAGTGCCTCCAAAAACTAACTTATAACCAAAGATCATTACTTCAACTGAAAAAAATTATGACTATTGTGTCATAAGTTTCCAGTTCAAATGATTGTTGAAACAAAATTAATATAACATTTTGTGATTTCCGATATGAAAAAAATAAAGACTTCAATTTCGAACATCCTAGTATTAAACAAAAAAAACTTACCACTTACAAGTTAGGGAAAGATTAAACCTAAACTAAAGCATTTTTATAAAGTGGGGACCTTATGTGAAATCAGTTCACATCATTGTAAACAACCAATAGTTGTTTTTTCCTTTGGATCTCAGTTTGAAATGAGTAAATCTATAATTGTGTAGTTTCCACCGAATAATTATGACCTTTTTGACATTAAAAGAGATAACTACTCATTACACTCTTATTACGTTTTGTGCACTTTTGACAAAAAGGCTCTCTTTGACAGCCTCTCCGTGCCATTATTACTCTTTTTAGTTGTAATCCTCCATGCATATATGTAATCATACTTACATAAATACACTTAAATGCCATCAAACAATTAAAAAACATACACCAAAACATATTAATAATTTCACGGTCACGTGCAGAGACGAGTTATTCCAACCGTAATAGTTTCCACTTTCATTATACTAATACAAATTTATGTGATTAGTAATAACGAGATTACTATAAGTTTTGATTAAAATTACGAATACTTTTAGTTTTCGGCATGGGATTGTCACGGACCTAAACAACGTATAGTAAGCTATTGCTTCTTCTTCTTCTTTATTTCAATTGTATGTTTTCCGTTTGTGGTATATCTCCAAGTAAAGAACATGAACTAAAAAATTATATAATGACTTATAAACGCATATTTACTGCAATAGAAAAATATATATGATATATGAAATAAAGAACAAAGACTCGTTTCATGTAAAATGAAAAAAAAAAGAAGCAAAGTCGTATTAATATAAAATTATTATAATCATTATTAAAGATAGTCAACATTAAAATTAAATTAAAGATTTCTTCTGAAACTATTGCAACTACTGGTCTCTTCATCAGAAGAGAAGACCTCCGTCGTGAGTCCACTTGAAGCGTGGTCGGAAGAAGAAGAGCTTGGCAAAAGGTTCAAGTCCGTGGTCCTTTCTTTCCTCATGAAATCGAAGAAGATTGGTTTAGTTTTATTTTCGGTTTGGTTTGTTGTAATTATTTCAATTTGGTTATTATCATATCTAATATTCCGGCTATCTCCCTCCTCGTCGTCGCTCTTGTTACCGGCCCTTTTTTTAAGGAAGATACGACAAAGGACCCAGTTCTGAGTAGGGCCCATTGAACTCTGCAGAGAGAATATATAATCTAAATTTCAGTGAAATTGAATGGTTGAGTAAACCGAATATTAAACCGCAAATTGAGAAAGTTGTACCGGAGGAGAGGATGAGAGACGATATTCGTGCATGATCCAATCGGTTCTTGAGCCATGAGGTGGTTTGCCTTTGTAGAAAACGAGTGTTTTCTTCAAACCAACGATTTGATTTCCTCTAGAGGTCACGACCCGTTTATCAATACCGGTAGCTTTCCAATAACCCGAACCGGTTGCTCTATTAGACCGGTTCCCATTTGGGTACTTGGCTTCCCTTGTGCTAAAGAAGTACCTCTCCTTTTCCAAATTGCCTGGCACATAGAGAGAGAGAGAGAGTTTTTAATAAGTCTAAAATTCACTGGTTCAAGTTGGACCGGTCCTAAGATTTAGGGTAATTGTGCGAGATTTCAACTAATTTTTTTTTTACACATTTGAGGATTAATTTTTTATATTTTGAAAGTCTATGTTTGTATAGTTTTTTAGAAAAAAATTGGAAGCATGTTGCCAATGTTTCACTTAGCATGACCAGGACCCGACCCTGGGTTCAAGACCTAAAAATAGCAAGAAATGAGAAAACCAACCAGGTAAGTCCCAAGGATCAGCTCTGCAAACATCAAAGTCAAGAATGATGGAAGCTGGTAATGGAGAAGACAAGACTTTTCTCCTGAGATATTGAACCACAAGCTCCTCATCAGTGGGATGAAACCTGAACCCTGGTGGCAATCTCATTACACCATTCTTCACAAGTTTAACCTTATCCATAGTTCCAAAACAAAGTGGAAAGATAAATCACAGAGAGAGATGGTGGAAGAAGACAGAAATGCAGTGTGGGAAGAGGGAAACATGGATGGTATGTTTATATAAGGTTTGAAGATGATATGAACAACTCCTTTTCTTTATTAATTTTCTTATTTTTTTAAAAAAAAAATTGTTTTGCGTAAACCATACTCAATCTCCTTTCTTTTGACGTCATTTGCATAAATCTATCTTTTTCATTTTTCTAATATTCATTACTAAATTTTTTTTTGTCTTCTCAATTATTATTATTTATAGTCGGTATCTACCTCCTCCCTCCTTTTTTGTATCTTTCCTCTGTAAAGTGTAAACTCTTCAAACATTAACTTTTTTGCTATAAATCATTGCTTTATGTAATTTGAAAAGGACTACTTTATTAAAACAACAACTCCATTTTTTAATTTGTTTTGAAAATTATAGCGTAATCATATACTCAACAAGTTAACGTGGAGGTGTTAATATTCTTTTTTACTATAGTAATTAATCAGTCGTCCATTCTCTAAATTGCTTGTTGGGTTTTAAACGATGTATTATTTTTTATAAAGCGATCAAAGAGCACTATCGTCACTTTAAGGAGTCCGAGCATGGTTCTTAATTGCGAAGGCGGGTCCGTTCAAGAACGGTGGTGATGAGGTCAGCTTATGTCATGCTGACAGCCGGCGATCGCCCTCTGCGTTTGCACGTATTCATATATAATTGCATACCCCTTTTGAGCTTCAAAATTTAAAACAAAAATTAAAACAAATTCCACCGATGTTTTATGATGAATTATGTGAATAAATTTGTGTAAAATGAGAGGGAGGAAAGAGAAGTATGGGGATATGTCTGGTGGGTATGAGAGGGGGACAAAATCGTAAGCCTCTTGTTTTGAGTACCTTGGGCAAGACTTCCTGAACTCGATAATGTTTTTACAACGTTCAACACGTTAATACATGCAAGTCCATTATCCATCCACATATTTAACAATAAATCCTATAACATGCCATATCTTGACCCACACAAAAAAATAACATGCCATATCCATTAAAAAATAATAATCCAAGTAAGGATTTAAGAAGGAAATGCTCTTTTTTGTATGTATAGTCTGTTAATAAGGAAACCTTTGATAACAGAGCATATGGATACTGATGAGTAGTTGCCCATGGAAGAATAAGAAGAGTAGAATCATGGTGTACACAAAAAAGAAGAAGAGTCGAATCCTATTAAGAAAAAAAAAAAGTAAAATCGTTTACGGATTAATCCACTCCGTAATATTATATTTTTTTTTTTCCGAAGATGATCAGATCAGCCGATAAAACATATACAGAAAATTATACTATATATATTTGCTCCATTAATATCCCTCTAAGTGATTTTCCCTCGTGTTGTGGGGGATTGAAATTTGTGGTTAGAGTTTGTCACTGACGCAACTATTTCTCCTTTTCGTTATATAATCTATCTATTGAGTTTATTATATACATCTATGATCTATCTTTATAAAAATATACCAAATGATCATGAACTACTTTGATACGTTCCAGTATTCCATTTATGTAGTGGGTGCGTTTATTTATCAATACACGAAAATGAATTAACTATAGTTTCTGGTCTTAAAAGAGGTTTACATAATTGAATACTAGTATAGCACTTGCCCCTTGGCTAAATGATAGACATACAAATCTTATAAATTAATTTTGACAACTCAGACCACTTCAAAAGAAGAAATTATGAAACTCCTCGTATTTGATATAAGCATCTGAAATATCCCAGAAAAGTCAATGATTTAAAAAACAAAATATATACATATCTATATAAACTCGAACACCAACTTGATAATCAATGGTGTATGGAGACAACAATATCCGCGTGTAACATATATGAACATAGTGTATGAGATAGAAATCAAGTACAGGCTACAAAATAACTTATAAAATTTCATTTTAATGATTAAAACTAATTAATGTAATATAGATTAACTAAAACTGAAATCGATGTCAAGGGGTCCGTGAAGCTGACAGTGTGCTGTAACTTCCTCCAATCCCGTTGTCAACCTTCCTGTTTGTATTAGATCATATGAAAATTTAATTTATAATTTAAAATAAAATAAATAAATGTATCGATTTCGTCCAAATATATGTTATCTTTAAAATAATAAAGACGTGACGTTATTGTCGGTATAATAATATTCACTATCGACACTACAAGTTACCTCTCTATTGAAACCAAGGATTAACAAAATATATACAATTAAAATATTATGGCTATTAAGGATATATTCGCCGCTGTTATATTAAAAGTTAAAACGATAACTTTCACACTTTTAGTTTTACTTGAACAGAATAACATATAGTCTTCTACAACACGTCGTTTTCGACGATCCAGTATGATATGAGATTCACGAGAATAACGTATTTATATATACACAACAAGTTCTACTTGTATTTATATGTCATTATTATTTTCTACTTGTTCATCAACATATTTCAGTTGCTCGTGGCTCATTCTACGATGGTTTTTTCATCATAATTTTACAGCTGATCTCTTAATCTGTTGATTTGAAACGATAATACGGTTTTGTTAGCAAATTATATTATTATTACGATCGATTCAAACAATTCTTAAAAATGGCTTACATTTACGAAGTAAGTGCTTGGAAAAGAAATATTGGAATAATGTTCAATTATATATGTGCTTCCTATCACATATTTAGGTTATTTTATAAACACTACAATATCAAATAACTCGAAGATTAGTTATTATATTTGGTTTTAATGCTAAGAACTTGAAATTTTATTAAATATTTTTTAAAAGTTACCAAGATAATTTTACTTTATACACATCACAAACATGTAGATATCATGTATCCACCATTTACAGTTTTCATAATTGACATGACGAGTTTATTAAAAATGTATTATATAGATTTAAAGATGAGTTTAAAAAAATACTTAGGCTATTGTTAAAGAGAAATATCCTAAGATAAATTTAAAATAATTTTTAAGGAAAAAAATGACAAAAATAATTTTTATCAAAGGATATAAATATACGTTTATACCCCTTGGGTTAACTAATCTAGACTTAGAGTTTAGAGTTATGGGGTGAGATTTTGGGGTGAGATTTAAAATTAAAAAAATAAATAAAAAATATTAATTTTTAAAAAATAAAAAGATCTAGTTTGGTTATTTTTGTTTTTGAAAGTTATTTTTGTGACAAAAACTTCAAAAGCGGTGATTTGAGAGATTTGGCCATAGTTAAATGCCTTATAAAATATTATTGTTTAGGTTAGGCATATATATAGGTGTCATCTAAACCTATTCTTAAAACATTGAGTACTATTCTATTCACTACGGTTTTGTACATATTTGATGTGTGGGTATGACGAGGGCATTATAGTAAATAGGGAATGAAGGTGGATGAAGGGAATAAAAGAGCAAAGGGTCCTACTCCTACATGATTCCAAAACGACAGCCTCAGAGCATCATTAATGCAAGAAACCCAAAAGTTTTTTTTTTTTTTTTAAAGTGAACCAATCGTGAGTCGTCACGTGTCAGTGGGACCCGTGAACAGTGTAAGAAACCCATAAAAACCGATTCTTAATCTATAGTTTTTGTAACCGATCCTTCCACTGTTCATGGGTCCCACAGCTTAAGAAACCCACTAGAGAAACCCCAATAATGATGCTCTCACACGACAGGATTGAAGTATCGGAGATGCAAAAATGTGAAAATGCAATGCAACCAAACAATCTCTCATCACTCCCTCTCTCCCGATTTTCCAAATCTTCTTTGTCTCAATTTTTTTAATCACATTCTATGAATTGTCCCTTTCCAAATTGTCAAAAATGCCCTATAGTATTTTCAACGACATATTTTATTCGCAATTTTCTTTATTTTTTCGGAATGATTGATTTAGAAACATTTTATAAATAATGTCTAAAAAGAGTGATTGAATCTAGTACTCAACCTGGTTACTATTGCTTTTATATTCCAAGAAGACAATTTATACGAAATATCATATTAATTTATCTCATAATTAATGCCTTCTCTCAATTTTTTTTTAAATCTCATAACTAGTATAAGCCAATAGTAATTTAATAAATTCAAATAATTCATAAATCCAGGAAGAAAACACAAACAAACTTAGAAATTTTACTTTTTAAGAATGGAGAAAGTATATGCTAAACCATTTTGGCTTTCACACAAAAATATTCTGTAAACATTTCTAGGGTTACATACTTGCATGGAATCTATGGCTAATTTTGGATGAACAGAAAACAATGGGTCTCAAAAATATGAAAAATTAAAAATCTATTGCTTGCCTTCTTATGTCATTATTTTTATTTATTTACAGTAAAAAAAGGTTGGAAATTTAGGAAAATATAGATAAGAGATCCCCACAAGCAAAAAGAAAAATAAAGCACGCACACGCACCCCACTTGCGACTTGGTCATTGAGAAATATCAAATTAGGATTTCTTAAATGATTTTGCGGCTCCGATTTTTTTTTAATTTCACTTTGTAATATTCAAATTTTCTTCTGATCTGTAGCTTAGACGTACCGTATAAATATGTTATAGGAACAATGTTTGTGAGAGCGTCAACGGAGTTTGCGTGGAGACGTTGGAAAGAAAGTGAGAAACGTCAAAGGGTGCAACTATAACTAAATGATTTTGAACCCTATATGCTTAATAGTTGCGTTATTTTGAGGTTCCATGGTCTAATAGTTTCCTCCTAGACTCCATTTTCTAATAGTTTTTGTTTTGTTTTTTGTATTCTGAAACTGGCCTAATAGTTTTCTTTTGTGTTGAGGGTTCGATTTCTCTTTTCTAATAGTTGAATTTAATATATAGACTTAAGTTATACAAACTCTTAACAATTATTATTGCACCATTAGTTACAAAACAGTACGTCTCAAGGAAGAAATATTGTTTATAAAGCTATGTTAGTACTTTTCATGCGCGCGATGATGTTCGTATAATATAAATTGCCGGCTCAGCTGGAAAGTTTCATGCATGGTTTAGAGATCCAACTAAAATAATAAATATGGAATGATTTATTAATCCTGCATACAGTCACGTACAATCAATCATATGCCATCTATGACCGATCCAATATAGTATATAACGTCTATCTAAGTATGCAGATAATGTCCATGTGAATTGTTAGAATCAATACACCTTTCTACATGTATTAAATAAGGAAATTCAATGTATTCGATTTTGATGATTTATTCTATAATTATTGATCTTGACCAAAAAAATCTATAATTATTGATCCTTCTGTCGAAAACATTTATACGCAAGATTAATAAAAACACTCGTTCTTCTTGTTCATTTTTTTATAAATAATTATGTAATGTGTGTATTCTGATAATTATTACTTTATGTCCCTGTTGAAAAATTTATACATATTGACACCCCTTACTTTTAAAATAAATGAATTGAAGAAAGTACATCATATAATATACACTGTTTAAGAAAACTGCTTGGATTGAAACATTTTAGCTTCTAGAATCAAATAGGGTACATATATTTGCTTTCTCCAAAATCGGATAACTATACTAAAATTTTAAAGTCATTACTTACAATCGATATCGAAATTGACTACAGATTATTTTCTGTAATGATTAATATATCTAACGGAGATAAGTTTTGCTTTTATTCTATCTAAATGATCTCAGTTTCTTAATTTTGAAGCTACACTTTGTCAACCTCAAAGTTGCACACCTCTTTTCATAAAGAAACTTTCATTCATATTTTGTATTTCTTATACATGTAATATATACATAAGTTGTCAAATGCTTTATAACATAGGAAAAGTCTTTAAGTGATTCCAAATCTATCTTTAATTACTCTGGATTTGATGCCTTCATATAAATTTTGATAGACTAAAATTATAGTATAAATGTGTTCATATAAGTATATCATAATTTCAGAACGTGTGACTACTACATATTATAATCTCTGTGTAACACATAAGCTTCTAGACCGAAATATTTTAATTGTCCAAAGTTTTATTTGACTTAGTTTGTACTAGTACAAACCTATGATTATGGACTAAGCATAAATACTATTTAGGATAATGTCACTATTACTATATGCTTATACAAAATGTTACTGTTACTGTTCTTTCTTCTTAGAGACTTGGGCACGAAACAAAAAACAATCAAATTACTTTATTTTAATCGCTATACGAAACCTAAATATACACAGGAAGGTACTGCAGCTGCGTACGTCATATATGTGAGTATGTGACCTAAAAGAAATACGATTCTTTTAGGTGAAGCAACCTGAAGAATGAAACTACTTTTGAAATATGTTTTAAGTTGATTACTTTCATAACTTTAGGTGTGGACTTGAACATTGTATGGCTTTTTATGGCATGTGACTGAACAACTTCAAAAACTTATCAAAAGATGTTTTACTTATTCTCTCACGTGTGTTGCTACCAATCCGTGTGCCAACTTTCTCTTCTTCTTTTTTTTTTGGGGGGGGAAAGAGGAAAATAGTTGTGCTTTTGAGAAGAAAAAGAAGTTGTTTCGTTGATGCTTATTCCAAACTTGAAACACACAAATTCCAGCCTATTAAAGTTTATTCTTTCATATTCCTCTCTTGTTAAATTGTTAAATTTTTTCCTCTCAAATTTCAGAAAGTAGAAAGAAAAATTACACTAGAGATGAACTTTGTTCTCATTACTATTAACATCTATTATATTAAAACAGAATCCTATTTGAGTTTTACCATGACATGATTTTAATTTGCGAATATGTTATAACTAAAATATATGTTACTTATTTATAATATTAAAACAAAATCCCTCTAAAGATCTTTCCTTTGATTTAATTTGATAATTACAAACAATATAACTCATATATTTATGCTTAACATAATTAATTAATATTTCATTTCATAACTTATTTTACGTCCCATTTCATTTATACGTTTAACAAGATTCTTGTTATTTAACATAATTCCTTATATAATTTTAATTTGAAAACATAAATTATAAATTATAAATATAAATATAAATTATTCGCGCCACCGCGCATGTCAGAACGTAGTTTTAGTTTAAAATCGAGTTTGATATGGTTTTGTTTTCGGTTTGGTCTACTTCAACTTAATGGAAACCTACGTATATAATACCAATATTATTTCGTTTCGTTTGATCATTTATAATTGATTGACTGACGCTGCACTAAAAACAAACTTCATCTAGGTTCGGCCCATATTGGTTTGGGTTTTAAGTTCGTAGGCCGTAACAATGTGTAAGCTTTAAACTTTAAAGAGAAAGTAAAAATGTGTAAGTGTGGTTTAACTTGGGCCTGTGTGAGGACTTCGGTGAAGTCTATGCTCATTCAAGATTTAGGTTTGTTGTGGAGGCTGAGGTTATAATGTTACTGATGGAATGGAAAACACATTAGGTCAAGTGATGTAGGCCCATTACAACTTGTTGGGCTCTCTATTTGACAAAAAGAGGGAGACTGCAAATTATTTCAGCTCTTTCTTGTATGCGTATTATTATTATTTTTTTCTTGTATGCCTATTATAAAAGAGAAATTTTGTATTATGGAGTACTTACAAGCAAATAAATTTAGTAGCAAATTTCTTATGAACTGGCAAATTCAGTAGCCCACCTCGAAGAAAAAAACTAGAATATTGGGGTTTAAGATTGGGCAAATCTTCTAAACAACCATTTTTAAAGTTTTTGTCACAAAGATAACCCTCAAAAACAAAAATGACAAATTTAACTTTTTTTTATTTTCAAAAAATTAAATTTTTTTTTTTTTCAATTTTAAACTTCACCCCCAAAATTCCACCCCATAACTCTAAACCCTAAATCTTGATTAGTTAACCCAATGGATATAAATGTATATTAGTCATTTTATTAACCCTTGGGTTAACTAATCTAAACTTAGGTTTTAGAGTTATGGGGTGGAGTTTTGGGGTGAAGTTTAAAATTGAAAAAAAAAAATAAAAATTAATTTTTTAAAAAATAAAAAAAGCTAGATTTGTCATTTTTGTTTTTAAAAGTTATTTTTGTGACAAAAACATTTTTAGGGTTATCTTAGGGTATTTCTCTTTAAGATATATATGTTGATGATATCTCTAATATACGATTTAGATACTATCCTTATTATCATATTAGGAAATATTGATGTATATTTATTCGGCTAGGCATTGAAAAATACAGACAATCGTATATACTTGATTTCAAGAAACGATATTGGAAAGACGAAAATAGACGAAACGGGTGAAGCAAATAGCTCCTCACGTATTTTTTGGTAGGCTTGATATTCTATTTACGAATAGTACATCACGTATTATTAGGTAGGTTTGATATTTTATTTATGCTTAATAAAGAAAATTTAAAATTAAATGTCACGTGAAATTGATTCAAAATTGGATGATATGATTTTTCCCAAAATTTAGATTCAATACTTATGAAGATATGTTAGCAATTGTATATAAAAATAAACATTATTAATTAGTACATAACCTTAGCTATGAGTTATTTTGATGTTTGCTTGGCAGTTTGATATCCTCTAATTTTTTAAGCTTTTGAACCTAAGTTTTTTTTTTTGATAAAAAAAAATGTTTAGAATCACCTCTTCTTTCCCGGGAAGATGTTAAATCTCTGGTGGCCAATGAGGTTCGAACTGTGGATTCACCATATTGGGGTTGTCGCTCAAGTGCCTAGCACACCACCGCGTGGTTAAAACGAACATGGTGTTTGAACTTTTGAACCTAAGTTACAAACTGGTAGAAGCTTAATTGTATATTCATGTCCATTAACTGCGACTTGCCCAAGCTTTCCTTAATTAATACAGTTCCGTTTGTGTGTAACCAACTTCTATTAATTAATCACGTTGCCGTGTCCCTAATCAGGTATAGGGTGGTCCTAAGTTATGCAATAACTACTACATTTTTTTCCAAACAATAACTATAATGTTAACAACAAATGTTTCTTGCTTTTGAGGTGTTTTTTTTTTGACTAAATGCTTTGCTTTTGAGGTGTTTGGCTGAAATACGTTTTCTCTATTCGATCGTAAAACACAATCTATTTCTGAAAAATAAAACCAGATAACACCTGATTGGGCCAAAAAACAACAGTCACTGACTTCATTATATCTTAACATTTTGAATTAATAAATATGAAGTTTTATGTGGTCCATGTCCTCTGGGGTTAGATTTCCTCCCATAATATCTGCCTTATCGACACGTCAATCTTTCAATTAAATAGACGCTCAAAATTTGTGATTGAGCAAGTCGAAGATGATACTATGCATTGCATGGCTAACTAAAGTTTGTTTTGTACAGTTAAAGCTAATTAATGACACCATGGAATAAAGAGAAAAAAATCATGTGCGTGAAGTTGATGAAAAAATCTAACGTCAAGATTAATTCTCACTAGTTGACATAAAGATGAATTAGTTTTCAATGGAAAGTCAATGTTAATGGGAATTTTAAAATATAAATACTGAAAATGAAATGAGTATGTAGTCAAATAGAACCAATCTTTCGTTGCAGACATTTGTTTTGGTTTGATATTTAGGCAGACTTCAACACTTGATTAAGATATCAAGTGAAAAAAGGATTTTAGAAAGTTTTTATGATTGTAATTAAGATATTCAGTATGCATTAGTAACTGATAACTGTAAAATACTTCACAAAGATATACTTTTTATGCTTTTCATAAAAAAATATTGTAAACTTAAAAAAAAACTAATTAAATTTATGGACTTACTATTAATTAAAATTTATTAAAAATAAAAATATATAAAAAATTAATATATTTATTATAATGATTTAATACGTTTTTTTAATATGTGATAAAACACTAAAAAAAATTATTTTTATAAAACAGAAAGAGCATATGATGATGCAATTCACTAGTTCAACAATTAATTAGTTTGAAAGCGAAGAAAACAAACAATTTTTTGTTAGAAAAGGAAAAAACCGAGAGATGATCCGGGCCTTAATTCCGATCAACCCCATTATACCGGGTGCCGCAGTTGGTTAAACCTGGTATAACTAGGTTAAAGCATTAAACCACTAGTCCAGCTCACTTCTTGGTGAAAACAAACACGTTAGTCGGGTAGAAACACACAATAAGTATATCACCACGTCACATAGAAGTATATTCACAAACCTGACTTTGCCTTTACTTGAAAAGGAAAATATGAGATGTGTAAACACCGTTCAATGCATTGATTTTCAAATTGATATGTCGGCTGCTTTCTTCCACTTCTCCACCATACCATACTTTACACGTATTCCCAGAGGCGGGCCCTTTAAGGCAAATGAATGTAAACTGACACCCCATAGATATGGTAAATTTAAAAAATGCAAATAAAACCAGTAATGTTTCAGCAGCATAGATTGTTCATTGAACCCCCTCCCTCACAAATCAGGGTTCCACTGTGACACCTATTTAATCTTTCTTCTTTTTAGTTATGGTTTTGAAACCGGTTAAGTTGAACCATGGATCTGCCACTGCGTATTCCACAAGTCATATGACCATTCACAACTACAAATCTTTTAATATCAACTAGCAACATAATATCTTTTTAACCATTTGGGTGGTTTAGTTGTAGACGAACTTTGGTGAAATTCAAATTTAAATCAACTCGACAATACTAAACTTGTGTAACCACACGGGTATATTGTTATATTTTAGGCTCGTTTGAATTCCGGAATAGCTTATATGTAAACTACATTTAAAAAAACAAATTAATTTGAGTTTTTCCATATGTCTGAGATATCTATAGGTAAAGAATAGAACGTAATATCTTGTAATAAGTTTTTTCATAAGTTCATAATTGTTCATGGCAATTTGTAATACTTAAGAAAATGTACCGTTTTACAGAAATTAAACACGTTTTTCTTCTTCTATAATTTTAATACATATACAAAACGAAGAAAGCAATTTATTATAACAACAAAGATATTATTTCCATAGAGACGGGGTAATTGGAATGAGATGTTTCTAATTTTAGGTGTATCCGGAAGACAAAAAAATCAATAATTATATGGGTACGTGTGGAAGCTTCTGACCACTTGAAAACATTTCCTTGTGTCTGAAACATATCAAGTTCTAATGAAATTCTATAGAACACCACGTTTATTGGGGCCCTTCTAAGTTCTAACGATGAGTCATTATTTTGTTTCTGTATAGTCATTTCCAAATTTAACTCGAGCATGATACTCCGCCATGAATCAATGATTTCATTTTCTCCATATATAGGTAAATACTATACTATATTTTACTTGGTCGATATGATTCCATTTTTTTTTTGTCAACAATATGATTCCATTCAAAATGGTATCTTACGAAATGAATACTAGAAACTCCACAAAAATAATAGCCGCATAAAATAGCGGAGATCCAATGGGAAACAAAAGAATTAGAAAGATCTGGAAGATATGCATGCATGCATGGGCAAACTATATGACATAAAAGAGACGTGCCAAAGGCTGAATGTATACATCAAAAATACGTGTCGTATGATTGGACTATGAATTCACACTGTCAGAAAACTCGGAGTGTTTTTCATGCAAACCTGCAAAAGAAAACTGTTTAAAGTATAGTAATTATTTGTGAAAAGAATAACTCTTGTTGGATATCTCAAATATGTTAATATCTACCGATTGGTATATATTAAGATTTACATAAGAACATTCATAGTTAGAAATAAATCATTATATAAACCTCATGTTGTTTTACAGCCTATATTGGCCTACTACCAATGTATTGACTTTCCCTAAAACATAATCTCTTTAAGAAACAAAAGAGTATGAAGTATTAACAATCCGGTTAGAACAATGCACGTATATTGTTTAATTGTTTTCGACAATTTAAATTTTGCAATCACACGTTTATTCAAGTATGGTAACTATAACTTATAGTTACTTTCTTATAGGGTATGTATATAATAAGGATGATTTCCATAAAAGGTCGTTATCAATTAGGAACCTGAGAATGGGTCTATTATTGAGAAGGGGTGATTAATTGATTAAAACGTTCAAAACGACAAAAAGGAGTTTTAGGAGATCGAAACGATCTTACAATCATTATTGCCCCCTTTACTATTTGGTTTCATATTTACTTTCATTCCCCCCTTAATTAATTCAGTGGACCAAAATTTATTGATTACAAGAGTATGTTTGAGTTCCTGACCCATTCTCCAGGAAGAAGGGACTTCTGTGTTGACTGTATTAATTTCATCTATCACTTAATGGCCATAGAGACACGTGTCCATAAACATCATCTGCAACGTACATACTTCATACGTGCAAACTTGTCTTAAAATGTGTACAAAAAAATTATGTGACTCGCACTTAACAAGTCTTTTTAACATTTCAGAATTCTCTTTCTCGAACGTTTTGTTTACTTATTTGTATGATTGGAATGTCGCTAGAAAACACCATTATTACGAGTATTATTTAATGAGTGATACACGTAATGTGGATTCGTTTTTTCTGTCGTAAACAGCTTAATTAGTACTCTGGTCGATCATATATGTGAAGTGTCGGTCCTAAGTAATTTGACTCCTAAAACATATTTATAAAACACTGTCTTTTAGAGATTGAAGCCCTCAATGATCTACATATTTACAAAATACTCTGTTCATATAGAAGCTAAACCCCCACTACATCAATGTTTATGATTTCTTACTCTAAAATCTTTGTTTTATGGACTTTAATTAGTCCAAATCCGGCTTCATATTATGTATATATCTGAATGATAGTGAATATAGCCCCGTTTCAAACTTCTAGAAATGCATTATCACTGATTAAGTAACGTATGACATGACTATGAGTGCAATTTAGACTCCGCGTGTGCAACTAAACTGGTGTATAATGGATGATTGTTAAAACAACAGAAGCGCTTGGTAATTGTGATGGATAAAAATAATTACTTTTATGGTTCATGATCTCAGTAGATATAGTGTATGTCCCAGAGTACTTTTGTTATTTCATGATTAATACTAATACACACAAACTTCTGTTATTATGATTGATATATTTTCAACAATAGAGCGATCATAATGACATAGTAATTTATATTTGGTAAACTATCAATATGTTAGCTAACAAATTAATCATATATAGGTGTATATATGTAGCATAGCTAGATAAATGTATGTGTGTGTACAGCTAGATTCGTAGGAACCGATTAGAATCAGAAAACGATCTGGTAGGGAGGTCTAATACGATCCACATGCTTGTCATTTTTCCTTTACGTGTGGTGGCAACATATACAGCTTAATATGTATACATCATATGTCAATGTGGGTCACCTAGGTTCTTGAATTATTGAGATTGGCCGACGATTTCTGTTGTATTGCTTTTTCTTTTATTTTGGTTAATTCTACCAAATAAGCAAATATCTCTAGAAATTTCTATTGGTCGTTAAAAAAAAATTCTATTGTTTTTTTTCCATTTCAGATTTTCCATTAATAAAGCGATGGACATAACTTGAAAATTTAACAAGGAAATGCAAATCTAAAATATGGAGCTTTTTATGTGGATGAAAATATTAATCACCGACACATGCCAACTCTAATCAAACTAATTGAGCCTTCGTCGCAAATAATGCTATTCATATTTATGTCACCTGTTACTCTGCCGTCAAAGAGATAGTTTTATAGTAAGATACTATACCTACTTTTTCAAAAAAAAAGAGATACTATACCCAAAATATATATATATATATATATATAATGAAAAACAAGCATAATCGGATTTGGGAGAATTTTTTTTTTTAACTGGCTTTCATACTTAAAATAAGGTAACTATTTATTGAAGGGAAACAATTCTATATGTCCTTTAATGTTCAAGTTTGTGTATGGGTATATGAACGTATATTTGAAAATAAACAGTGCAGAGGAGTTAGGGGAATGAGAGCAAAAACACAATGGGAACGTACGTGAGCCAAGAACATATTAAGCACCAAAAGATTAAAGAAAATGTAAGATAAACCAATTTTTTTTAAAAAACAGAGAGGCAAAAATTAAGGTCGAGGAGAACCACAAAGGTGGCACCTCTCATCTTTTTCAAAATGTTGGTGCCAAATAAAAAAAGAAATAGTACAGAGAAAGAGACACAAGTAACGCATAAGAACAAGAAAGATTTAACAAACCCATGATCATTTGTTATCATTCGCCTACCACGTCACAACCCCTTGTCTATTTCTTCCTACTTTAATATCTGTTTTAACTTACCCTCGAAAATGGAGAACTCTTTCGTATTTTTCTCAAACCTTTTCCATATTGTTCCGATTCCTTTCATCATCGATATTGAAACAAACGAACTAATAAAATATGTGCCCAACCAGTCTCTCATTACTGATGGATATTACTGTTGGAGATAAGCTTCAATAGCTTGGAGCCTAAGTTTCCAATAAACAAGTCGGTTTAGGAAAATAGGCATATTAACATTCTTTATAGAATTAGGAGTTATCTAATACTATAGAAAATAGGAAATAGGAGTTATCTATTTACTATATATATTGATGTCGAGTTGTGGCATTCAATAATAAGAGATCAGAGAGATCAAAGTGTTTAGTTTTGAGTTATTTTCTAAACACATCAATAAAGAGAGTTATTCTTTATACAAGTCGTGTTGTGTTCAAGCTAAGATCCGAGCTTACACATATCACGGTTTTGGGTCCTGTTATTTGGTATCAGAGCACAAGGTTTTGATCGATCGTTTGTTAGTAAGAAAACCGAGTTATGGGAGATCTTACAACAACCACACGTCAAAAGGAGTTTGACAAAACGATTTCGATCCAGTGTCCTATGCTGACCTCTACGAATTACACCGTATGGTCAATGAGGATGAAAGTTCTGTTACGGATTCATAAGGTTTGGGAAGCTGTCCAACCTGGAACAGATGAATCGAACAAGAACGATATCGCAACAGCGTTGCTATTCCAATCTATTCCGGAGAATCTTATACTGCAAGTTGGCGAACAAGATTCACCGTTACAGATATGGGAGGCGATAAGCAAGCGATACCAAGGGGCTGAGCGTGTCAAGGAGGCACGACTACAAACCCTTATGTCAGAGTTTGAAAGAATTAAGATGAATTCTTCAGACACAATAGATAACTTTGCAGGAAAGTTATCAGAGTTAGCGGCGAAGGCTGCATCCCTTGGAGAAACCATCGAAGAAAGCAAGCTCGTGAAGAAGTTTCTCAACAGCCTACCTAGAAGCAAATACATCCATATTATTGCCTCTCTCGAGCAAGTTCTCGACCTGAAGACGACAGGATTCGAAGACATCATAGGAAGACTCAAGGCCTATGAAGAACGTATTAAGGAGGAGGAGAATCATGGAGAATTGTTACTTGCAAGCTCAGAACAACATAGTTCTACAGGAGGCAGGGGATATAGAGATCGTGGTAAAGGAGACAGAAGATATAGAGGACGTGGTAGAGGAAGATATAACTCACAAGAGCGTTCTACAAATCAGTCAAAGGACATGGAAGAGAAACCAGCTGTAATTTGTTTTCGATGTGATAAACCTGGACATTATGCTTCCACATGTCCAGAAAGATTACAAAAGTTGGAGGAGGCAAATAAAACGAAAACACAAGAAGCTGATCCAGCCCTCTACATGCACGAAATAGTATTCTTGAATGAAGAAAATATCATTCCAAAGAATTACTTAAACCCCAAGGATGAAGAAGGAATGTGGTATTTCGACAATGGAGCAAGCAATCATATGACCGGTGTGAAGTCATTCTTTTCAGAGTTGAATGAAAATATAAAAGGTAAAGTTAAGTTCGGTGATGGATCATGCATTGAAATAGGAGGGAAAGGATCGATTTTATTTCAAAGCAAAGTGGACGAACAATAACTCGTCACAGATATCTACTACATCCCCGAGCTTAAGAGCAATATTCTGAGTCTAGGACAAGCTACGGAAGCTGGCTGTGATGTTAGAATGAGACTCGACTATCTAACGTTACATGACCCAAGTGGAAGACTGTTGGTAAAGGTTATGAGATCTCCTAATAGACTCTACAAGATCAACCTCAAGATTGACGATGGAGGAAATTCATGTATGTTTCAAAGAACATGGGGAGACGTTATTGACGAAGGATTTGGATCAAATATTACTGGAAATCCTCAAGGCAAGAATGAAAACTCCAATACGCTTGATCATGTCCAACCCGAAAACGAGGTTGAACAAGACGAAGAAGAAACTGAAGAAGCAAAAGACATTGTTGAATGGAAAATGGCATGTGCTGATGAGATAGAATTGATCAACAAGACCAAGACGTGGAACTTAGTTGATAAACCAGCACGAGTTAGAGTAACTGGTCTTAAGTGGGCTTTTAAGATCAAGAGAAATGCAGATGGCACAATCAACTTCAAAGCAAGATTAGTTGCAAAAGGATATATGCAAAATGCTAGAATCAAGTTTACTGAGACGAGGAGCTTGATAGGAGTTCAAGACGAGACGAGGAACTTGGTAGGAGTTCAAGATATGTCCAAGACCGAATTGAAGCTTAAGAGGGAGAATGTTGGAGATAAGCTTCAATAGCTTGGAGCCTAAGTTTCCAATAAACAAGTCGGTTTAGGAAAATAGGCATATTAACATTCTTTATAGAATTAGGAGTTATCTAATACTATAGAAAATAGGAAATAGGAGTTATCTATTTACTATATATATTGATGTCGAGTTGTGGCATTCAATAATAAGAGATCAGAGAGATCAAAGTGTTTAGTTTTGAGTTATTTTCTAAACACATCAATAAAGAGAGTTATTCTTTATACAAGTCGTGTTGTGTTCAAGCTAAGATCCGAGCTTACACATATCACGGTTTTGGGTCCTGTTAATTACTACAGTAGACATAAAAAAATAGAAACGTTAGATAGAAATTGACAAAAGGAATAATTGTAACATCAAACTGAAATATATTAAATGTAAAAAACGATGGGGTTCCTGAAAATGGGGATTAAAAAACAGGAGAAGAAGAGCAGAAACAGAAAATGTACTGAAGACACGAAAGTAGAGAGAAGAGAAAGAATGTGTCTGCTCAGCACTCGATAGCGTGGTATGTAGCTCTCGTGTGTCTCTACAACAGTAGAAGCGTTTCGAGAGGTCACGTGATCTGCACAAGATTCTTTTCATTTCATGCTATACTGTTCGCTACGCCTCTCCCGTGACGCATCGTTCTCTATTACTATTACCTTAATCGACTAATTATTCTCACGCGCAAGTCGCAACGTTACCTTTTGACGCGTGAAGTTTTTGCCTAAAACATGCATAGTTTATCGTTTTTCTTTTACTGCAAGGCAAATAAACGTGTTCCCCTAAACCAAGAGGAACCTGATCAGGAAATGTGAATTTTTTTTTTCTACTTTGATCAATCATTGAAAATATTAGTATAAGTTAAAAGAAAACGGCGTCCAGTTTCTGCGTATAGATGTTTTAACTTTAATTTGCGTTAGTCTAAACCTAGTCCTCACCTACAAATATCTAGCTGTTATAGATCCTTAATGATCAGTTTAACCTAATCTCCTTCACAAATACCAGCTCACATTAAACCTATGCGTCATCTAATTATATAAAGAGAATACAAACAAAACAATCAATGTCAATGTAAGAAATTAATTATCCTATGATTTATCATGGAGGATATTATTGTGAATTAAGTATATATTTATTGCGTTCATCAAATAGATAGGTGGGATATTTTGGATCGTCCAACTCATAAATATTTGTGAACTAGAACAATAATGTGAAAAGAATAAATACAAATCGCACTGAAATCTAGTGATGCTAATATCCCCTATGTTGCTTGATGTTGGGTAGACTTTTTGTGACCGTGTGATTCATCTATCGTCTATATTAAAGTGGAAGCTTGCTATGATATTAATCAGATTTTTGAAAGCTAGTCTAAAAAGAAGGCGTGAAGAAAATAAAATTGTGTAACATAAGCCACGCTCGTGTGAGATGCGAGTGGGCAAGAAAAGAACTAGAGTTTAGGGAATGATAAAATGCAACGCTACCAACTAGTTTCTCCACTTGTCATGCAACCAGGCTGAGTTAGTATTCCCTTTTCGATTGTTTTTTTTTTTTAATTATACTCAACACGTTACACACTTCAAATAAATAAAAAATAAATATGACCATTTTCACTATAGTGGTCATTTTGGAGCTATATATAAACCACCTGAGGTTCATCAGTTCTCTCCATAAAATAAAAAGAAACATCTTAGAGAAAGAGAAAAGAGAGGTGAGAGATTCAAAGCTTTAGGGTTTCAAAAAAAAAACTGAGACCCTCGAGAAGTCTGTGTACGTGAAAAGCTTCTTCTCGATATCTTCAGAAAATGGGCGTCATGATCAATCACCATTTGCTCGCTATCGTCTTCGGCATCTTAGGTAATGTTTTAATGATATATCCACAAAGCCAAATCCTAGTTAGTTTGTTCTTCAGCTAGCTGTTCTCTTAATAGTATATGTTTTTTACTAGTCGAACCAGTTATTAGAACGTGTACATTAATATAATAAAGAATCACAACGACAACTATAATATTCTTCGTATCTAAGCTTCTATTTACAGATATATTATAAACTAGGTGTAAGGTTCCATTGTACTAGTAAGATGTGAACTAAACAAATAAATTACTAAGAAATGAAACGATATTGAAGTTAGGGGAAGTTCATCATGACCTACCTACCAGTATATATGAATATATTTATTACTTTGTTTTCTATAAAATTTTTATTCATTTATAAAAACTAAACTACCAAAAAATAAATAAGTACAAAAGCTTTACAAATTGAAATCGTCACGCATTGTTTACCCATACACTCGGTACGTGTAGTGCGGTTGATACAGCAATTTATTCCTCGTTGAGTTTGGTTAAAGATGTCGGGTTGATTCATTTACTTGTGTCTCCACAAAACTAGATGCCTTTTAATTCAATAATCAACTCACGTTTTATTGTTTATTTTTTTTTCACGAAATTTCAGGAAACGCAATATCATTCCTCGTATTCCTCGCTCCAGTGTAAGTACATACGATTTCCTTAGTATTAGTTGATGATGAATTAGCTAATAATATTTTCTATGAAAATTTTGCAGGCCAACGTTTTATAGAATATACAAGAAAAAATCGACAGAAAGTTTCCAGTCTCTACCGTACCAAGTGTCGCTATTTAGCTGCATGCTATGGCTCTGTTACGCATTGATTAAGCAAAACGCTTTTCTTCTAATTACCATCAATGCCTTCGGCTGCGTTGTGGAGACTATCTACATCGCCATGTTCTTAGCTTACGCTACCAGGGAGAAAAGGGTACTTTTTCATAATCTTACCCATCTTCTGCTCCTTGTATCTTTTTTTAAAAAGATAGCTCTTAAGTTTCCTCTCTTATATATGTGTTGCAGATCACGGCTATGAAGTTGTTCTTGACGATAAACGTAGCGTTATTCTCGGTGATTCTAATGGTTACACATTTTGCGGTTAAAAGACATAGCCTCCAAGTCTCTGTCCTCGGCTGGATTTGCGTTGCCATAGCAATTTCTGTTTTCGCTGCTCCTCTAATGATCGTGGTAAGTATGCGATATTTCAGTTTAATTGACAAATTTATTAAAATTTTACACTAAAACAATGTTACTTTTTTTTTTCCATTGATGTTAAAAGGCGCGTGTGATAAAGACAAAGAGTGTGGAGTTCATGCCCTTCACGCTTTCTTTCTTCCTCACCATAAGCGCTGTTATGTGGTTTGCTTATGGCTTATTCCTTCACGACATACGCATAGCTGTAAGCATTCACATTCATATTTTGGGTAAAATAAAAGTTAAAAAAAAAGTAAAAGAAGTTACTGACATTTTTTTTTGTCTTTAATGATATGTGTAGATTCCAAACGTCGTGGGATTCATACTAGGGATGGTACAAATGGTTTTATATGGAGTTTACAGAAAATTAGGAGAGAGATTAGATGATGAGAAAAAGATAAACTCATCAGAACAACAACTTAAGAGTGTTGTCGTGATGAGTCCGTTAGGTGTGTCGGAAGTGCACCCGATTGACGCCAATGTGACTGAACCGGTGGATCCACTGCATGAAGATCCATCCAAAGTTACTAAAGAGGAGGAGCCGGTAACTGATGACGGCAAGTGCCACGTGGAGACTGCCCGTCGTGAAACTGTCTGAAGTGTCAATTGTATTTCAACAAGAAACAAAATGTCTCTCTCTCCCTCACCCTTTCTCTTTTCTCTTGGGCCTTGGCTCGTCGCCCGGACGAAGGAAGAAACTGTGTCGATCGGTGGTTTGGTTCCATTTTTGTTTCCTATCTTATTTACTATCATTGATGTACTTGCATAAAGTTTTATGTTAATAAAAATTTATCTTTTTAAATGAATTTATTTTCTTTGTAAGTTATAAATATATTGCTCTTATATGAACTACATATTTATTATAGCTAGGCTCAGTTTAGTATATATAAATATTGAACAATCCAACTAAAAATCTTAATATTATTTCAAGTTTAAATATGAGCCTCAGGTGGTTTATGTATAACCCCTTTGAAAAAAATCAAGTAAATTTAAAAGCATTTTTCAATGTAAAACTCTATTTTTTATTCTAAAATGGAGCAATTCCATGATACAGTTGAGTTTACTCTAATAATAAGAAATTAAAAATAAAGAAATGAATCTATTTATAAGTAAATACATTATGGTGCAAAATGAACAACATTTTAAATTAAGTTATAGAGTGAAGTTAGAGATGTTAAGACACTTTAATGTTCAATTATTACTATTATTTTTTATTTTTTAATGTCAAGATGTTCCATTATGTCACTAAAGGTTGTCTGCAAGGTAATTCATGTAACGTTTTGTACAATGCCAAGCTGAATTACATCATCAATAACGCAACAAGTGACGATCAGTCTCTGTAATAGGATTGTAGAGGCGATATGCAATACTCTTTTGTTGTAATTAATGAACAACTAATTTAGTATTATATGATTAAATTATCTTAATTTATTTCATATAATACTTAGCTGACCGGCTTTTTCTTCATATATGATCTTGCTTAAAAAACCTGAACACAAGAATTTTCGAGTCAAGGATAGGTCCTCCGAATATTTAGAGTTCATATATTCACAGAAAAAAACACACAATTTGGAAAACTTAAACAAGAAATCTATTGCAAGAGAGTAAACTGTAAAGTTTTTTTTTAAAAGTTCCCGACAATAACTTGATAAAGACCAACCATACTCTTTACAATCACGATAGCCATCCTTAAAATAATTGTCAGATTGCAAGGGCATGTGCCCCACGTTGTCCGAAACTAAGCTAGGGTGGACATTGCCGAGACCACAGAAGAAGAGAGTCTAGAAACAGACTAATCTTGATTCTTGGATCTTTGCAATTCAATCATCGATCAAATGTCAACACTGCCACATGTGACAACACATCACAAAGACAATCTGTCAAAACTCATGAATAAGTAAAGAGTACAGAAACTACATGAATATAACCATCAACTCTCCAGAATCTTCAATTAGAGTTTGGTTTATTAAAAAAAGAGTCCCAGTTTTGATCATATTGTAACATCACATATATAATGTACATCAACTCTTTGTCACAATGTCTTTTTTTCTTCTTCTATGTTTCAGAATAAATGAGTAAATATAAGAACAAAAAGGGGTCAAGACAGACCCAAACCGGTTCTAACCGGTACTGTTGCTCTCTGAAGTTCCTTGCTCACTCAGTCTTCGTTTCTCCCTCAAACTCTCTCCCCACATTTTAGCCTCTGCAACCGCACGCTCCCTGTTGATGTCTCTGTTCAAGATCCGAGTTGTCTCTCTCGGAGAATCTTCCTTCTCTGAACCTTCTAGATCAAATTTACTTCCAGAGCCACCTCCTTCATCATTCCTTGTTATTAACCTTCCCCCCTTTTCATCTCGGTTTCTCCTACTGTCATCTTTGTTTGGATCATAAGCTTGGTTTGCAAGATATGAGAGTGCAGTGACCACATCTGCTATTAGTGGACGAGTAGCCGCCTGCTCTTGGATACACATTGAAGCCACAGCTAATGCTTGGTACAGTGCACGAGTTGGAAACCGCCCTTTTAACCCAGGATCAGCCAGTTTGATAAACTTTCTCCTATCATTGAACAATGGACGAGCCTGTTGTGTAAACCAAACAAAAAATTCTCAAACTTGTTACATAAGCAAATGAGAAACTGAATATGTAAAACTATTTACCCATGCCACTAGATTCTGCTCTCCATGAGGCATGTCAGTATCTATTGCCTTTCGACCAGTGATGAGCTCGAGGAAAACCACACCAAAACTGTAGACATCTGATTTGACGGTTAACTGTCCAGTCATTGCGTACTCGGGAGCACAATATCCATAAGTGCCCATGACCCTAGTGGAGACATGAGATTTGTCTCCTGTTGGTCCGAGTTTAGCAAGACCAAAATCAGAAAGCTTTGGGTGGAAACCCTCATCCAGTAATATGTTTGATGACTTAAAATCTCTATAAATAACCGGAGGGTTTGCCTTATCATGTAGAAACTCCAAACCTTTGGCCGCACCAGCAGCTATCTTCATTCTCATGTTCCAATCTAAGGCCTCCTTATCCGGTGGAAGATCTGGGGGCAGAGGACAAACCCAAAAGGTTAAAATATAATAAGTCTATTTGCTAGAGGCTGCCAAAAGACCAGTAACTACTACTTCTCAACTTGAGTCCAAATGGATAATTTGTTAGGTAATAATAAATAAACAAATGAATGAAAAGTCTGCTAAATACAGTGACTGAGATTATGAAGAGTCGTTGAGTTGATATTTGACCAAGATCAAAAAGTGATAAAGATTCGACAAACGCAGGAGATTTACCGTGGAGGTGATCCTCTAATGATCCTAAGGGCATAAACTCGTAGACCAAGAGACGTTGATCTCCATCAGCACAGTAGCCAATAAGGTTGACTAAGTTGGGGTGATGAAGAAGGCTGAGCATAAGAACCTCTACCAGAAACTCTCTGTTACCTTGTAGACCGTTCCTGTCCAGTTGTTTAACAGCAACAACCTGACATTAATGAAGAAAAAAGATATCAGAGGTACAATACAATTAATGTATGCAAACTCCTCAAGCTAACCAACTGGTTGACCAAGTATGGAAGATTCATAACAACATATATAACAAGCCAGTCATCTTTTAACACTCTAGTATAGCCTTTTCAAAAATAGAAACGACGTAACACAATAAAAACAAAAAAAGAGCTACCTGACCAGTGCTGTTAAGCCTTCCTTTGTAGACACGTCCGAAACCACCTTCACCTAAGAAAGTGTCAGGATGAAAGTTCATAGTTGCAGCAGCTACCTCTTGGAAAGCAAATGTATGAGCAGAAATTTGAGAAAGCCCATCCCTTGGAAGCAGCAGATCCCTCCTTGACCCTCCATTGCTCTTTGAGCTAAGCTTCTCCCCACCTACAACATCACCAACACGAATCTACGTAAATTCCAAAAACAAAATCACCCTAAAAATCATAAAACTTGTATCAATCTCTTCAGGACACAACCACCCCACAAGTAAACAAATGTAAGATCCTGATCTTGATTCAGTAAGATCATGTGATCTTGATTGATCCTATTCATTCCCAAGGCAGAACCTTTACAGCTAGGAGGAACTTGGGACTTCCCAATCAGATCAAAACTAAGTAAACTGAAGGAAAGGATCATAAAGTAAGCCTAAATCATCTCACAAGTTGCTATAACCAGAGTACACAGGTGACGTTAGCCTAGTCAGGATCAGTTAACCAGATCTTGAGAGCATGTGACCAACCATAGAGTATTAACAACAAAACCAGATGAGATCAAAAGGACCTGAAGGTAGTGCAGAGTTGTGATTGGATACTGTCGGCTGTGATGATTGTCTCTGACCCTTGGATTCATCCACTGGATTCAGCTTCTCATCATCACTCGAATCAAAACAAGAGAAACAACCCATCTCCTCCTCCACTCAATTTAGAAAAGAATAGTAATCAAAAAAACTTGCAAAAAAAAAACCTTTTGTGAATCCTATTGAGAGAATCAATGAACAGGAAGGGATGGAGAGGAGAAATCGAGAAACTTTAGCTGTACCCGGAAAGAAAGGAGGGGAATTGAGATTCCAAAGTATCCACTTTTGTTCAGATTCGAACTTGTAAAATTAAACAAAAAAAAAAACGAATTTGGAGTTTAGAGAGAGAGAGAGAGGAGAGAGAGGCAAGAGAGATGAAGCAGGCAAGCAGCTTTGGTTTTGTCTCGTCCACGAGTGTTTTCACACACTGTTTTTACCGTTTGTAAAAATTAACAGTTGACGCGTTGTGGGAAACTCAGTAAATCCTCCTCCTCCTTGCTCATCGTTGACGAGTTTCGATAATCTTCCATTCAAGCAAGTAAACTTCTTTTATTAGTCCAACAAACTATATTTAATTTTCTTGTTTAGTTTGACCAAAAAAATAAAAAGTTCTTAATTAGAATTGATTTGTTTGGGTCAATTGAAATATTGCTTTCACTCTCACAATTTGTTTCTTCTTAACCTAAGTGATAAAAAGTAGAATAACAACTTTTTAACCCCTTTTTAACCTGCAACTAGATTTTAACCCGCACGTCCGTGCGGATATTTTCTATTTTATAAATTTATATGATATTACTACAAATATTTTAATTATATAATTTTTAATTTAGTGCTATACATTGTGTAACTCTATAATTTTTTTATATATTTCTTCCTCAAAATTATTAATATATAGTGATTTGTTTAAAACATTTTAATTTATTATTAATTTTTATTTACTTACTAATATATTTTCGAGTTGAAATACAATAAAATAACCATATGAAATAATCAAATAAAGAATCTTTTTTAAAATATGTTTTTTTTTAATTTATACATTTTTCATATAATATATTTTAAATTTTATTTATTTATATTACTTAAAAGAAATATATTTAATATGTATAAGAAAATATACTTTAACATATATTATTTTAATGTTTTATGGAATTTATAAGTAAAAACACTGTTTTGTTTAAATAGTATAGACCTATTTTTAGTAAATTTTATACATAGTATTATCTATCATATTATTTTATTAAAAATTAATTTTGATTTTTTTTGTTACTACATCTAATCTATTATTTTACACATAAGATATTTGAATTTTGGTACTATTTAAACGAAAATTTCCAACATATTTTTTATAATTAAAACAAAAATAAATTTAAAATTAAAATTTGATTTGTGATTAATATTTTAAGTGAGTTGCTAAAATACCATAGTTTTCTATTGACATTTTAAAAAAAAATAGTATATGAATTAAAGTTTATTATATATTATTATATTTTTGTATACAAACATTTTAAAACAATATATTGTTGAGAGTTTCAATATAAATAAAAAATTGTAGATATATAAGTTTAACATATGTTAATAACATTTATTTTGTATAAAGCTATTATACAATTTATGAATTTTATCCTATTTTAATGAATGATGATTTATTTAAATGAAAAACTTTAGAATTTAAAATTTGTTAATTTACCTATTTAATATAATTTTATCATATTTAATTCATGTAACACTTCTATTTTCATATAATCCAGAGTTTATCTATAGAATTTATAAAAATAGTAGAATTTTTATTTTCTTGTTTATAGTAAAATTTTAGTTAACATTTATTTATAATAATATTATATAACTAATTACGAAATTTATTAATGTATTATTTTATTAAAATATTTAAATTCTTAAGTAAGATTTTGTTAGATTTTTTCTCAACAGATTTTGCTATAATTAAAAACTAAAATTCAAATATTTAGTTGGTTTATTATTAATGTAAATAATTAAATATGTCATATTAAATAATTTTTGAAATGGTCTAATTACTATTTGTTAATAGTAGATAAATTTAAAAAAAATAATTTTTACCTATTTAATATAATTTTACCATATTTAACTAATGTAACACTGCTATTTTTATATAATAGAGAATATATTTATAGAATTTATGAAAAAATAGTGTAAAATTTTATTTTCCTGTTTTATAATAAAAACTTAGTTAAATTGATTTATAATAATATTATATTAATAATCACGAAATTTATTAATGTATAATTTTATAAAAATATTTAAATTTTTAAGTAAAATTTTGTTAGATTCTTTCTCAACAGATTTTGTTATAATTAAAAAAATAAAAATATTTGGTTTATTATTAATGTACCAAATTTATATACCCAAAATATTGGATGGGTGTTGCACACGTTTTAGAAGGATTGAAATTTTTTTTATCAAATTATAAATATGGTATAATGAGTTGATGAATATTGTGAAAAAAAATTTGGTTCCTAATTGATTGATTATCAAAATCGTGATTGTTTAAAAAATCTATTATATCTAATATCTAATATATTTAAATTCAAAATTTTATAGGTTCAAAAATAGACTATTTTATTTGGTTCCTAATTGATGATTATCAAAATTGTGATTGTTCAAAAAATCTATTATATCTAATATCTAATATTTATTTTGTATAAAGCTATTATACAATTTATGAATTTTAGCCTACTTTAATGATGAATGATGATTTATTTATATGAAAAACTTTAGAATTTAAAATTTGTTAATTTACCTATTTAAGATAATTTTATCATATTTAATTCATGTAACACTTCTATTTTCATATAATCCAGAGTTTATTTATAGAATTTATAAAAAATAGTAGAATTTTTATTTTCTTGTTTATAATAAAATTTTAGTTAACATTGATTTATAATAATATTATATAACTAATTACAAAATTTATAATGTATTATTTTATAAAAATATTTAAATTCTTAAGTAAGATTTTGTTAGATTCTTTCTCAACAGATTTTGTTATAATTAAAAAATAAAATTCAAATCTTTAGTTGGTTTATTATTAATGTAAATAATTAAATATGTCATATTAACTAATTTTTGAAATTGTCTAATTACTATTTGTTAATAATAGATAAAATTTTAAAATTTGTTAATTTAACTATTTATTATAATTTTACCATATTTAATTAATGTAACACTGCTATTTTTATATAATAGAAAATATATTTATAGAATTTATTAAAAAAATAGTGTAGAATTTTATTTTCCTGTTTTATAATAAAAACTTAGTTAAATTAATTTATAATAATATTATATTACTAATCACAAAATTTATTTATGTATAATTTTATAAAAATATTTAAATTTTTAAGTAAAATTTTTTTGATTCTTTTATATTTTACTAAAATAAATAAATTAATACTATATTTATAAATAGTTTTATATAACATACACTATATATTTCGAGATTGTTTTTTTTACGACAAAGAAATAACAATCCATTGAAATTAATTAATTTAAATATATTATTTTAAGTGATATTGGAAGAATCTGTAAATAAGAAAGAAATAGGATGACTAAATGTGTAAATAGAAGAAAATATTTAATCTGCTATCCATGTTTCCAAACATTCTTCCTTTAGTCTACTATCTATGTTTCCAAACATTCCAATTTTGTACTTGATTTTTAATAATATAGATGTTAGTTAATAGATAAGTCACAATATTTTTCAATAAGTCCAAAAAAAAACATGCCAAGGTAATTTTCAAATAGGACTCTGTTTTAATATATTAGATATAAAACTTGGTGTCACACGATACGTCCATGATTGAATTGATGTGTTGTTGATCTGTGATCCTCTGTCACAATCAGTGACCGTCTCTTGTCCGTCAAATGCCAATTGCACAATTAATCTGGCTTGGATTTATACGCACGATTGTCAAATGGCCAAATTGCAGAAAGTTTCTAACCATTGCATAAGAAACTAACTAGTTATGGACTTGGAGTCTTTTTGCTATCTTTGTCAATACAACAGTTAGTGTATCGATGATTAGTATGGGCTGGGCTTTTAGCCTCATATTAAGTGTTTGGGTCCACTTTTGTGAAAGACACTATTGTCTGATAATTGATGATCATGTCAAATTGTCAATAGGTGGAGTTGGAAATTCAAAAAAAAAACTGGCTAAAATTGGAAAACAAAGGCCTCATTTTTCTAGTTTTAGGCTTTCCAGGAGTGAGGCCTGGCCCTGAATTACACTATGTTAATCAGCAGTGAAGACAAGACCCAAATGTACACTAATTTGCCAACATTGAATCATGTTTAGTTTAATTTTTTTTTGAGCAACATGTTTAGTTTGATTAATACAATTATTTAAGTACAAACATGAAAAAGAAACGAGAAAGAGATCGTGAGCCGCATAACCTTTCAACCTCAAGGTCAACAGACAATGCATACCCACCAAAGAACCTCAGAAATAAAGGAAAAAATATATATACCCAAAAAAAGAAGATGATAAAACTAAAACAGAGAAGAAAAATCATAATTAGTATAATTGAAGATAATTAAAAAAACTCTAATAATGGATTAACAAAGGCTAATCCTCACACTCTTCCCATTCCCCTCCCTCTTAATTTCCCCCAAAAAGACAAAAAAAAAAACAGAAAAAGGTAAAAAAAATCAGTTAGATAGGGTTTAAATTTTTTTCCCGGCGAAATGGAGAAACCTGGAGATCACGCAACCGAATCCGAAACTCATCCCGATAAATCGGAAAGCACCGTCGCGACGGAGACGGCGTCTCCGGGATCAGAATCTTCCCAGCTCAGCCTTACCCAGGTGATGGAAGCGGTCGACGATTTCATCCAATCACTTTCCTCCTCCACAGATCCGTTACAAGAGATTCCTCCATCGGTGGAGCCATTCCCAGAGACGGTGGATTCATTGGTGTCGAAGATGGAATCTTCTGGGATCGGACGGGACGAAACAGAGGACTCTGCTTTCATAGACGCCGTTAACCGTATTTCGAAATCGGTTACGACACTAAGGGAGCTTAATTTAGATTCAACCCCGGTTTCATCGTGGTTAAACCGGGCGAGTTCGGTTCAACACCGTGCCGTTTCGCTTCTCGACGAAGAGTTTCGCCATCTTCTAGATCGTCCCCGAGAGAATAAGAAGAATCACGATCCTTCTTCCAATTCAACTCATGAACCGGATCAAACCGGTTTACAAGACAACGAACATGAAGAAACGTTCCCGGATTTTCCACCGGAATCAATATCCACGTTGAAGAACGTCGCCGGAGCCATGATCTCCGCCGGTTACGAAACAGAGTGCTGTATGTCTTACGAGACATCAAGACGGCACGCGTTTAAGGAGGAGCTCATCGAGATTGGATTCGAAGGGATTAACGTAGAAGACGTGCAGAGAATCCCCTGGGAGTCTCTACAAGGAGAGATCGCTTCATGGATCTCAATCGTTCGCCGTTGCTCCTCCGTGCTCTTCCCCGGAGAGCTTTCTCTCTGCAACAACGTCTTCCCCGAGCAAGACCACGCTCCACTTCGTAAACGCCTCTTCACAGGCTTGGTCTCGGCCGTAACAATCCGGTTCCTAGATTTCTCAGGTGCCGTGGTACTCACGAAACGTTCCTCAGAGAAGCTTTTTAAGTTCCTTGACATGTACGAAACGTTACGAGAGTTGATCCCTGCCGTTGAAGAATCAGACTCGGATCTGATCAACGAGATTAAACTTGCTCAGACAAGGCTAGGAGAAGCAGCTGTGACCATCTTCGGAGAGCTAGAGAACTCGATTAAGACAGACATTGGAAGAACACCTGTTCCAAGCGGAGCGGTCCATCCATTAACTCGTTACACCATGAACTACCTTAAATACGCATGCGAGTACAAAGACACTTTGGATCAAGTGTTCCAACACTACGAGAAGGCTGAATCAGACCAAACCGAACCAGAAACCAAACCAAACCAACGAGAAGACCACGACGAGGAGTACAAAACGTCAGCTTTCGCTAGACAAATGATCAGAGTAATGGAACTACTCGACGCTAATCTTGAAGTTAAGTCCGGTCTATACAGAGACCAAGCACTACGATCTATCTTCCTAATGAACAACGGGAGATACATTCTTCAAAAGATCAAAGGCTCTACAGAGATAAGAGACTTGATGGGACAAGCATGGACGAGGAAAAGATCAACGGAGCTTAGACAGTACCATAAGAGCTACCAGAGAGAGACTTGGGGGAAAGTGTTGCAATGCATGAATCAAGAAGGTTTACAGGTGAATGGGAAAGTGTCCAAGACGGTTTTGAAAGAGAGGTTCAAGATTTTTAACAACATGTTCGATGAGATTCACAAGACGCAGAGTACTTGGATTGTGAGTGATGAGCAGATGCAATCGGAGCTAAGGGTTTCGATCGCGGCGTTGGTGATTCCTGCTTATAGGTCTTTCTTTGGGAGGTATAAACAGCATATTGATTCAGGGAGGCATACGGATAAGTATGTTAAGTATCAGCCTGAAGATATTGAGTCTGTTATTGATGACTTGTTTGGTGGGAATCCAGCGCCTATGGCCAGGAGGAGGACTTGAAAACTATGAGAGTATGACAAAATGATATGGTTACTTCTGCTTCTTCAATCCTTCTATGATTATTTTTCCTTTCATGTTTATAGAAACTGAGACTACCATGAATTTTTTTTGCTTTTTTTTTTCTTTTAAAATTTTGGGTTTTTCTATCTTTAACTTCTTATGTTTTCACTTCCTGTCCTAACAGGTTGTGACGGATAACTTGTTTAGAACTCAATAAAAAGAGTACTTAAGAGTTCTCTGTTCAAATATTTGAGAGTTATTTAACTTGAGTTACAAGGACTAATACTCGAAACTAAAATCCATTTTGAAGATAGAGTATTAACCCTTGTTTGATTCGTGATAAGTTGATGGTAATCTGTTATGAAGATGTGTTAAGAGGTTTCTTTATAGCAACTATATATAACGACTTTTAGTGATGTTATACAAACTTAACCCACAAGCTTTCAGACATTTATAGAAACAAATCATGTATACAAACCTGGCTTTATCAGTAACCTAATGCATGATTTGCAGACTTGGATCACAAGAAAGCAACACAACTCTTTTATCAATGAAGACAAAGATGTATTATTGATAGCTGGCTGTAGTTTTAAAAGTCGCGAAAACAAACCACATGTGAAGAAATAATTGAGGGTTTGGATCTTAATCTTTTGAGTTAGATCTGTATATGTAAAAAGAATTGCAAACTCTTTGGAGTTTTTTAGGTAAAGGACACAAAATAAATCTCATCTTCATGAGTGTTTTCACATTGTAACACCAGAATGAGCCAAAAAGGGGCTCTTCACATGTCTTTGTTTGGTAGTGGAAAGAAACAAGAATTTTAGTTAAACAGTGGTTGGTGTCAAAAATCATAGATCACGGACTGAATATATTGCAATCACACACACACTTGCATACATTATCATCAACAAGGACAATAGAGAGACAGTGAAAAGAGATTGGCCACAATGTATCTTCCTCTTCTCTGTCTTCTCCTTCTATCTTCTAGCTTGTCACATCAAGCTTTTGGCCGTGGTCGTGGTCATGGTCATGGCAGGTCACCACCGGGAGGAAGCTCGGATCCTTCTTCTAGCATCACAGTCGTCGGAGTTGTCTACTGTGACACTTGTTCAATCAACACTTTCTCAAGACAGAGCTACTTCTTACAAGGTCAGGTATCTTGATTTAACATTACATGAACTTATCTACTAACTTAGGATTGGTCAATCTATTTATTCGGTTTTATTTATACATTTTCGAGTACTTGATTCGGTTTCTATTAAAAACTTTCTCATGATAGAGTTATTTATTACAAGGAAATAACAAAGTTAGGAGGGATCTAAACTGTAACATGACATGAAGTTATCTAGCCATTTAGAAGTTATCAATATCCGGTTATATAAAATTCGGTTTGCCAATTTCAAAATTTGTTCGGTTTAATTTCCTCTTTGATCCGGTCTTGAATTGGTTTTCTTGGTACAGTTTCAGTCTGATTCGGACCATTAAAACAAGTCTATCTGTCTATCTGTCTCAGGAGTGGAAGTTCATGTGAGCTGTAGATTCAAAGCGAGTTCACCAAAAACAACAGAGGAAGTGAACATATCAGTGAACAGAACAACAAACAGAAACGGCGTTTACAAGCTCGACATCCCTCACGTCGACGGGATAGACTGCGTCGACGGTATCGCCATAGCTTCTCAGTGCAGCGCCAAGCTACTCAAACCCTCCTCGGACAACAACTTCGGCTGCAACATCCCCGTTTTTCAGACAGCAGCCAATGAAGTATCCATCAAGTCAAAGCAAGATCGTGTCTGTATCTACAGCTTAAGCGCTCTCAGCTACAAACCTCCCCACAAAAACACCACACTCTGTGAAAAGAGACATCAAGTGCAAGAAGAGGAGAAGTTGAGAGATTCAAAACTCTTCTGGCCTTATATGCCACCGTACTGGTTCCCTTGGCCGTACTCAACTCTGCCACCGTTGCCTACTCTGCCTCCACTACCGTCTTTCCCTTTCCCTTTTCTTCCTTTAGGAAACCCTAATCCATCATTACCAGCTTTTGATTGGAGGGATCCTACAACTTGGATACCTTATCTCCCACGTTTTCCTCCTAGTGATAATAACAATCCTTAGGGCTCATATATCTTCTCTGTTTCCTCTGTTTTTTCTGTTTGTGTGTGTGTGTTTTAAGTGTGATTGATTTGCTTTTTAATGTGTAATTAATTATTATTCAACTACACAAAATAAGGATTTGGTTTGAAGAGAAAGCCTAATGTAAGTACATGAGTGCTAAAGGGTACAAGCTGTGGTACACCAGTTTCCAAAATTAAGCAAAAAAAAAAAAAAAACTGTGGTACACTAGTTTTAAAACCTAGAAACTGAGTGTCTATGTTCAATACATATGCATGTCTATCTTCTACTTATGGTTTAGCTTTTTGAGCTTCAAGGCTATTCACTTTCATTGTTAGCGCACGGATGTCATCAGAAGCTCCCTATGGCATTAATATAATATACCACAGTGTAGTGAGTATATGCATGGAGATAATTAAAAGGAGAATACGTTTTATTTAGGTTACAGAAGACTAACCCGTAGCTTCTTCCTCAAGTCATGCTCAATCCCATCTCTGCGGGCTCTTTCTTCTTGAAAGATCTCAGTCACTTCAGTCTGTGACTTCTCCAAGTCTTGAATCTTTGCTTTTAACTGTTTGAGCTGTTGGTTCATGTTAAACAAAGGCCAAAACCTAATTAACAAAGACACTTTCTAAGAATAAAAGAGCTTCGAATAGCTTTTTACCTTCAGTGATTCTTCCTCAAGCATTGCTTCTACCAGTTTTGTTGATTCTTCTTTTACTTTATGTGACTCTTCTTCAAGCATTGCTTTCTCTCTCTGCAGCTCATCTACCAATTTTGTTGATCCATCTTTCACCTTCTGCAAGTCCTCTTCAAGCAGTGCTTTCTGTATCTTCAACTCATCGACCAATACTGCTGATTCCTCATCCTTTACCTTCTGCTTCTTCTCCAAGTCTTGAATCTTAGCATTCGACTGTTTTAGCTGGTTCGACAACTCAACCACAAGTTTTTCTGAGTCATTTGCTACCTTCTGCGTCTTCTCCAAGTCTTGAATCTTAGCTCTTGACTGTTTTAGCTGGTTCAAAAGTTTAGCCACAAGTTTTTCAGAGTCGTCTTTTTCCCTCTCCATCTTCTCCAAATCTTGAATCTTGGCCTTTAACTGTTTAATATGTTTCATATCAAAACAGTTAAAACCTATTAGCCAATACATACACCTAAAGAAGCTAGAGAGTTCTGTAAAGAAAATAAAAAGGGAACTTTACTTGCGACGCAAGCTGTCCTCTCTGTCTCTGTAACTCAGCCACCTGTTTTGCTGATTCGTTTTTCACCCTCTGCAACTCGTTTGCTTGTTCAACTAATCTTGCTTCATTGTAGCTACAGTTGAAGATAAAATGTCAATATAGATAAAAGAACATTCTACTATATATTATATTAGCTTCAAAGGAAGCATCAGAGAGAGGGAGAGAGTAAGTAAAACCTTATCCCATGATCATGTTTCTCGTTCTTAATCCTGTTGTCAGGTATCATTCTGTCAGCAACTCTTGAATGTGTAACAACCTATGTTGCAGAGCGTTTTATTATAAGCTCAAATACTAGAACATATGATGAATATTAATTAGTCACAAAAATTTACCTGAGAGTTTAGGTGGTTTCCTCTAGATGATTGGCCATTTTGGGTGCATGGTGCTGCATTAGAAGAAGATCCCTTATCATGCTTGATGTTGTTGAAAGGTACTTTAGATTTCTTGTCCCCCTTAGTCTCTGTGGAGGCACTTACATGATTAGCTTGCTTCCGCCTTGCCGCATAACCAATCTCGTGACACCTTGAACCCCTATCCAACAAAAATAATTACAGTCTTAAAACTCAGTAGATATGTATAAGAAGTCTAATACTACTAGTATGTGATTTAAATAATACCAATAGTTCTTTTGATACGAGAGCAAACGGCTTTCAAGTTTAGCAAGAACAGCAGTTCGCTCAAACCCTTGTTTATTATGAGCTGGTTGTATGAAGTTAGCTTCCACTAAACCAATAACACCACGTCCATCACTTCCAGCAGCGTTCCATACCCTCCAAAATGGCTGAAGATTAATAAGTAGCAGAAACGTTACACCAATGTTAGTGAAGATAGATGATCAAGCAAACACTATATGACTGACTAGTAAGTTGTTTGATTATGATTCACCTTAATAAGCCGGTTCTTGTGGTAAACATTGAACCCTTGTATGTCAATGTGATGATGAGCATCTTTCACAAAGCCAAGCTTTAGATCAGCTACCATCTGAAGAAAAAAAAATGTGAATAAGGAGGATTTTAAAGACTGTTTAAGAGAAAGTAATTACTATGAAAAGAAACAAAGACTTACTTCTTCACTTGGTGAACATTCTGCAGAGCGCACAGGTCTGTATGTTTTGTCTTCAATCATCATCATGTCTTCTACTAAGCTGTGATGTTCAACCTCTTTGCCACGGAGAATGATTTTGAAATTTGGGGGGAGTCTAAGATACAGAATCGATACATAACTCTGCATATATCAAGAAAAAAACAAGAAACTAGTCAATGAACACTTGAAGAATGATTCGCATACTGGAAGTGTTTTAAGAAACATGCAACCACGTACACGTAGAGAGTGGCGATACGTTAGGAAGTGCCTCGAGTTAGGATACGTTTTCGCCATCTCTATGTTCTTCTCATCTCTGTTTACACCTCTTAGTTGAATATCCTGTAGATAAAATCACACATCAGTTGCGTTACACATATATATACTTATGTAGTCCAGAAACTTGCTAGTGTGATATTACATGAGGATCTGTATCAAAATCAAGTTCCAGCTTCCCTTCATCGTCTTCCCATAGATTATAAATCACGATCCGAGTACCTTGCTCTTCTAGGAAATCAAACTGTATCATTTTAAACAATGATGAGATACAATTAAAAAAAAAGATAGGTTTGTGAAGATATAAAATAATATAAATAAAAGAAACCTGGTCGAATAATTGTTGTTGGGTTGAATAAGGAGACCATTTCACTATAGTGTCTAAATTATCAAACCACTCATCTGTGGAGTTGTATGTTATCTCCTTCCATGTGTTATCTACCAGCTCAAAATCAACCTAACACCAAGAAATACAGACTTAAATGTTTTGAAAGAAGAGTAATATCTAAGTAAAAAGACAGCAACATGAATGATATTTTATGTACCGTGGGGACAATGGCTTCACATTTTCTTGTCTCGTAAAGAAATGTATATGATAACATACCAATGCTTTGAGTTGTTCTGAAACAGTGAAAAGTAACAGTTCTTAGATGTGAAACAAAGAAAGCAAAGTTACCTAACATGGTGAAATGACTTACTTGTTTCCAATTGGTTCCTCGACAGCGTGAGAAGACAATTGCATCAGCACCAAGCCTCATTGTACTAGTCTTGAATCCATTCCCATCTACATTGTTTGTTTTACAAGTTCAAAGTTTGTAACCAACACTATATACATGTAAAATGAATTTGAGGAGGCTTACATTGACCAACTTTATTAGCCATATTGCGTTTTCTTGAGTACCCCCAAGAAAGACACTCTCTAAACCTACCGGATCCATCCCACCTCCATTGTCTCGATGTTAAACCCGCCGAATCAATTAGAGGTTTCTCACAATCAAGTTTTAAAGATGCACTAGTAAGCAGAAGTTGTCTTTAGTAATTAACCTTCAACAATGAGAATGCTGCTCTTCTCGTCCTTTTGATTTGTTTCTGAGTTAACATGAACAAATGTAGCCCCATTACATACCTATTACACAACAAAATGATCAAACATCAGAGTTTACACTAGTTTCAAAATAATACAAATAACACACCAATCAGTGACTAATGCATCCTAGTAATGAAACATCTATGCTAGATACATAGATAAACACATGCAATATATTACCTCATCTTAGAGAATTGTCAAGAAGTTCAGCCAAAGCTCCAAGTGCCCACTTGTGACTAGTGGCATTAGCATGAAGAAACTGAGGATGAACCCTAACCGCCGCATCATTG